>KZ308149.1:1737847-1899512 GCA_000376725.2 Ladona fulva | reverse complement strand
ATTAGAATATATTTTAATATATCTTATAATAAAATAATAAAACAGGAATATGTTAAAGAAACGCTGTAAAGTTACCATGCTAACAATACTCTAGATAATTACACAGTAATTGGCATAGATTAATAAGAAAGAACTTGTAGAATTTTTGGGTGCTTAAGACCGTCAGCCTCCCCAGTGTGTGCGCCTGATGACCACTTTGAATTTCTGCACTGGATTACATATATTATTCATGGATTAGTTTGAAAATTACAAAACACGTAAACTAATGTATAGAAAAGACCCATGAAGCCCGTGAGGCCTAGGTCGAATGCGCCAACCCCTGGATAAAGCATAATCACTCTATGTAAGCTTAGAGATAATTTCCGTCCTTGGACAGACTCTTTTACCAAGTCTCCTTTTCGGATTGCTCATTTCACTATTTCCCGCAAAAACCTGGACGAAATCACACAGACCCTTGCCAAATCCCATTCTGTCCTTTCCTCCTAACATATTGATGCCCTTGAGTTTCCTTAAACTGCTATCCGCCTCCCACCTCCATCCCCTATCCCTTCCCTTCCACATCCTCGATCTTCATTTGAAAACAGGATGAGGAGAAAGAGCGGAGACTTGGGCGTTAGAGCGTGCTTCACGAAAAGCAAACTGAAACCTTTCAATTCCTACCCCTTTGTGCGGGAAAAAATCTCCTCCCACCTAAAACACCCCCACGTTCTCCAAATCATCCCTCTCTGCTGCCAGTCACTCAATTCCTTCCGAGGCAATGGGATATATATGCGCCTCTTACCGACCACACACACACATACAGGTGCACTTCACATCCCACTTCACGCACAACACCAATTCTTCCGCACCAAGAGGGGAGCTCGAATTCGAAATCTTCTCTTTTATCCTGAGGAATATGAAGTCGTTTCGTATGAAAGGGGAGGAATGAAGTGACCGAAAGGATGAAAGATCGGTGGATGTACTTAAGGAGGTTCGAGTGAGATGATCAAACACCACAAACATTCTTTCGGAAACGATATAAACGAACGACGCGAAAGATTCCTGAGAATGAGAGGAAGGAAGCAAACGAGTGAGGCTTTCAGCTTGTTTCAATCAAAGGGAAAACAACCGCGCCCGCGCCGGGTCCGACGAACTTCGCCGTCCTCCGTTAAATATTTAATCTTCGGCAATGTTTAGCGAAGGGAGCTCGAGAATAAGGATAAAACGAGCCAAAAGGAAACGGAGTGCCTTATCGCGAAAAATGAATAGCGATACATTTTTCCATCCTAATAGAAGGCAACAGAACGTTCTATTTGGAAAGGAGCTGGAAACGACGCTCCCTTATCGTAATGGAAATCAGAAATTCATAGCGTAAAGAAATTGATTAAGCGACGTGGAAAATAAAAACTGCCCTTCGAAGCATCAGATGCCGGAAACATTAATAAAACAGAGGAATTCTCCGCATCTCCTCGGCGGAGATAACCCCCAAAGAGTCCTCGGAGATATACGAACAAAAATAATACGCAAACAAACATTCTCCCTTAACCATCCAATCTAGTTCGCCGGCGGAGAAAAACTGATACACTGGCATATCTTACTCTACAAACTAATCAACCTTGAGAATCTCCACAAAAGGGGCCCCCCTCCTTTTTCGCTGCGTCAATAGCGAGCACAATGTAATGAAAGGAGTAGGCGGCTGCTCCAGTCCATCCAACCAACGCCACCGAACCCCGAGGCTCTTCTCGAATGACTCCGCACTTCCAAACGCATCCTTTCGTGTGCTCACCCACGAGCTCCTTGTGAGAGAAGCGCGGATGAAGAAGAAAGAAATGGGATGCAAGAGAATACTGCCTTCGTTTTTCCCTTCCGGCATCCCGGATAGAGGGAGGATTTGGCGGTGTAGGTGATGGTGGCGGGTGTGTGAGGCAGATCGGAAAACGTGTGTGGGTGCCGCCGGGTGCAAGGAAAAAAGAGGAAAACGAGTTCGCCGTGATGTCAATATCCCGGGCCTTAGAAAACCCCTTTTTCCATCCCTTTTTTATTTCGGATCTTTCTCTTCTTCCAACGCTTTGCTTTATCTGGAAACTTCCTCCACCCACCCGTCCTTTTCTTGCAGATCGCCTTCCCGTGTGTTTTACATCCTTTGAGGGAGTTTCGAAGGGGGAAAACGTTCCTAGCCTGACTTAGTGGTTGACTTCAACTGTTCCGTTCCTCTCATGGGAGATGAACTCTTTAGATATTCGGCGGATGCGGAGGGAAATGAAAAAGGGAGGAGACAGAATTGAAATCGTTAGGTATCGATAGAGGGGAGAAAAACAATATCCAAAAATTTCTTTTTATCACGTTTATTTATCTTTAAGAGAATATCTTTGAGAATAAGAATTGATGCCTCGGTATCTGAGGACGAAAATACAGTGAACTTATTCTGTGTTAAGGGTTATTTAATTTAATAGTTTTAAAATTACTAAAAAAATGAAATCGTGGGAGAAAGATGAATAGAAGATTGTTAATAACGAGAAGAAAAGAAATTTCCGGGATATTATGTATGGAACCGCATCACGGTTTTGCAAATCCCTTTAGGAGAGAATTGGAATATATTATTAGATTATACCGGCTTAATGCGTTTCATGGGTATATATAGCAATTTTCCTCAGAAACAGTTGAAAAAAACTGGTTAAAATTACCATAATCACCCAAAGATTATTATTTTTTTGTAAAGCGCTATAAATCATGTATATTAGTTAAAATGCTAAAGTATTTATACAACTCCGTGAATGCCCCCTGTCCGTTCCTCTTTCAAGTCTGCCAGTGGAAATTTTAAATCCTCTCTTCTCTACGTTTTAAAATTGTATCTAGTCATAGTCATAGTAAAAGCATACAATAAAAGTTCTGACAAAAATACTTAACGTTTTCATACATCTAACTTTCCGTTAGCAGTCGACAGTGTATAGTATAGCTTTTCAACGTTTAGTATCATCCGAAGATTATTTTTTTATTACCACCCAAAATCCGCTACTAGAGAGAAAACAAAGGAAGGTAAAATTTTTGCCTAATTTTCTGACAAGTTGACTATTTGTTACTTCAGAATCCTCATCTTCAATAGGAAACAACCTCCTTGCGCTGACATACGGAAAAGTTTTAGTAATATCCTTTGGTGTAACAGCCTCATTGACATTGCTACTTTATAGAGGTAATACCAAGGGTCGCAATAAGAGGCGAGCACATCCGTTGCTGGCAGAGCAAAATTTAAAACTAATAACAGGCGCAAACAGGGACGAAAAACGGACGCAATGGGATACCGTACTCTTTTCATTTTGGAGCCGCGCAACGATCTGGAGGCGCGGTGATCTTGAGGAAGGCGTGAAGCGCATGAGAGAGACAAGGGGTGAAATTCAGGAGGACAGAAGGAAACACGGTTACGCCCTTGAGGGAAGGAGGGCGTGGGTGGCCGAGGGGCTGACGGGTAGCAAGAAAAGGGCGAGATAGGAAAAAGGTTCTTGTGGACATAAGGAAGATGGGAGAAGCGAGGGAAGAGCCCTTTGTCAGGGGCTTGGGGAAGGGTATGAAATGACACAGTCACCGTCCCGTAATATGGCTTCAATCTTTCATTTCCTGCGACCGCGAGTCCCGCAAAATCGCCATGAGCGTCGGAAAATAGGGGAGCGTTTCCCTCTAAGAATTTAGATTGCACATCCGAAGATTGTGAGTATAATAAGCATTAGTAGTTACGTTTTGGAGAGGAAGTGGTTACTCCTAGTCTCGTACTGGAATACTTGGAGTATCCAAAGAGGTTTATACAAAAGAACTCGCCTCTTCCATTCTGAAGTAAACGAATACAGACAATGAACATTTACTTAGGCTTCGGAAAGAAAAAAGGTGCCCAGCAAATATCTTCCTTAGAAATTTGTACCAAGTAAAGTACCAAGAAAACATCTTGAGCAATATTAAGGGGATGCCAGCGCCTTTCTTGGGGATGAAAATCGGGTCACTCAAATTCAATACATTGGGAGTGTATTGGAAACACAACAGACATTCAGCTTACGTAACTCAATTTTAAAAACTCCAGGGATTTTAAAACGAATAAGTATTAATATGCACCCAATCGCCTTTAAAATCGCTATACCAGTTATTCCATCTATGATGTCAAGATTCGTTAAAATATAAAACTTGATCACGTAAAGACTACAATTTTCGATGGGGATTCAAATAAGCCCCTTAAATTGTAATTCGAAAATTCAATTAAGGCGAAACCTGCCGATGATAAAAGAATGATTCAATCCTTTAAGGCAAGCCAATACTAGAGGAAATGTGACCACCACTTTCTGAGGGATATAACATAAAAAGTAGTCAGTCGAGAACTGAGACAAAAATAACAGTACTAAACGTACTTTAAATTTTATTTCCTAATTTAAATTTTTAATTCTTTCTTATAGAGAAGAATACAGCTGCTCTGAGGATACTAATAACAACGGAGAGATAAAAATAAATATTCGAAGCAGAAATATCGAAGTATTACCACTCTCTTCAGATTAGGCCACAGGGCATTGCCAATATATATGCATACCATACATTTTTGCTAACACCCGTACAGTAGTAATGGAAAAGAAATCTCTCTCTCTCTCTCTGATGTCGAGGAAAGAAAGAGGAAAAATTCTCCAGAGAGAAATATGAGAGAGAAAAGAATGAAGTGTCGCGGTCGGTGCGCTGATTCTCTCGGTGGAAAAATCCTGGAGAGCAGAAGCGTTGAAGGAGTGAGATGAGAGAAAGAAACGGGAGATGAGGGTGTGAGGTTTCAAGCAATAAGTCGAGGGAATCTTTCCAGCCTACCTACGATAAGGCGAGGGAATATCAAGAGAACGAGAGGTCGGGAATAAAGGAGACGTAACTTAGAAAATGCGGGAGTGGGAAGCCAGTGGCTGCAAAGGCGACACGGAGAAAGAGGTTAATCAGTTACTTACGAGGTCAAAAACATTCTTTTAAAAGGACTCTGCTCGGCAAAAAGCATGCCTACATTCGGCATTGAGTTATTGCGACTTTCCCGCCTCGAGATCAAAGTCGATCTCCATGATTAAAAACGTGGGAAAACAATTTTTACCGCGGTAAACCTTTCCGTGCTCACTAATGTAAGTTTTTACCGTCTCTTTTCCGAAATTAACTGAATTTCTGGATGAATAATCGAAAGCTGGTGAGCAATCTTGCACTAGCCCATTAATTAAAACTCGGCGTCCACCTTCTAATAAACATTCATTACGGAAAAGTTGCATGATTAAGTTAATTAGGTTAGTTATGCGGTGGCTAATTCGTGCAGAAATTTCGCTTTGATTTCTTCTTTAAATGAAGAGTGATGCGTGACGTGTTGAGTAATTTATTTCTTGGAAAGGAATGTAACATTCGAAATAACGGAATGAAAAACTAATTCTGCAAATAAATACCTCGAATCTCAAATGCAAGGAGAAATTACGTGAGCTAGGGGATTAACTTCACCGAGGTTGCACGCTTAAGTAAACAATCCATTTGCTTAGATATTTCTCAATAACACTAAACCGTCATTCGAAGGAGAGTTTGCTGTAAAACTGCGCTCTTACGGATGATTTTTTTTAAAGCAGAGAATACAACATTTCTACAGAAATATCGACAGAGATGTTTTTTGTCCTTTGATAAAATATCAAACAGAGGAATTGATTCGAATGACATTTTAATGTCTGAACGGGAACGTGGGACAAAAGGGGATGAGAAGGACTAGAAATTTAGCCTCTAATTTGTCAATGAGTTCTAAGTGAAGCCGTAACGGGTATTCGGGTCACACGCGATCCCAGGTAGACGATCAGGATCGAAGGGAATGAGAAGAGAATAAGAGACTAAGAGCTGAAAAGGTGGAGATGAAGTTGGAAAAATACGAAAGAGAGGGGACTATTTGGAGTACATAGAATGGGAGGATGAGTGTCGGTCGGATGCGTGAAAATGGCAGATTCGTATGAGGCAATCGTTGGACACAAAAGAGTCGAAAGTACGTGCGACATGTTCTTAATGCAAAGCGCCGTTTCATTCGTAATAATGTAACTCTCTGGAATTCATAAAAGAGTAACTGAACAGCCGTGTGACAGTGGGAAATTTCGCGAAATATCTCCATATACGGGGAACGTATAAGAGACGAGATGATACACGGGCGACGGAGCGGCGGAATGCATAAAATATTAAGACTTTTTGAGGCCGATTCCTTCCATCCTTATCTCCGTTTCGCGAACTGGCGAAACTTTTTCATTGAGACGCGTGTATGTACATGCTGCATCGGGTCCTCTAAAGAAATATGGAAATTGCGCACTAACGTTTCTTTTTTCGGTCGAGCGACGACTTGGAAATGTATGGATGATGGAAGAATATGCGACGCCAGAGTGATTTTCGATGCCTTCCGAGTTACCTTGAGATTGCGATATTGAAAGGCCGATATCGATCGTAAGTTTATTTAGTCTAGTTGTATCTAGTTATACGAGCTGATCAACCGAAATGGTAAATGTCAAGAAAGGATCGTTAGCCTTCGAAATTGGGTTCCATGAAACGTATGCGTCTTGACCTTCCGTCTGTAAACATTCATTTCAAAGGAAATTAAACACGCGACACTTGACTTGAGCCCTTTCTCGCACACCCAGAAATAGTAAAATTTTAGGAACTGCGTTATTGCCCTAACTGACAAATAACATCGTGAAAGACGATTTAGTTGCCTAAATAGCCTCGCAGTATTTTCCCGTTGTTTGGATAATTTTCAGGCATACCTGGTCTATGAAATTGTATCGACCTCTCCAACGTGAATTACCTAGAATCATTCACGACCTATACCTAGGTGATAATAACACCGCTCTGAGTAATTAAATTACGAAGATCGTGGTGTAAATAGCAAAAAGTCCTTCCAACACGTACGAGTACACAACATTCTCGCTTTCATTGTATTCGCACAGACTTTCAATATTAATATTGGCCTTTCAATTATAATTAATAAATTCCCCAAGATAAATGAGAAAATGAAACCTAATTGTAAAAACAAAATCTGAAATGCACGTCAAAGTTTTTCGAAAATGAAATATTAAGGAAGCGCTGGTCGCAAGGGACGAAAAGTCCCATATGAATGAAAAATATTACCATTCCATTTTTGGGGAAACCCCCGAAAAATGAGGGCAATGGGAATTTACTTCCCCGAAGACAGTGAAAAGAGGTCGAGTGATAACAAAACGTGCTCCCAGTTCTGCGGAGACGATTACTTCGGCGAGGATATCCGTCAACTTTAACTATAAGTCCAACCTACACAAGACTATTTCCATCGTCGTCATCGATAGTCCATCTCAGAGAACACAAAGATCCTTGCGTTCCCTTTGTTTTCTCGCCATTCAGAACCCCAATCACCCTTTTTAAAGCACCCGTCTCTTCTTCTTCCTTTCACTTCCTTTTCAGAGCTTCCTCCGTCGAGGAATCTGTGGTGTGAGCTGAACCGCGAACTCCCGACCGAACTCGAGAAGGCATCCGTAGGAAAACCTACTGAAGTAGGCGGAAAAAAGGGAAAGAAAAGAAACAAGGAGTGGAAGTGATAAAAAGGGTCATTCCAAACGTGCAACTACACTTTTTCTTCCCATTTCCCTCCGTTTCCATTTTTCTCCGCGTCTTCTCGCGTCCTACTTTGTCTCGTTTCGGAATCTCCTCCGCGATCGCTTCTGAAAACTGGAGACCTACTTTATGCGAACCCGGCTTTGGAGGTAGCAAAAAGTAGTGAATCAGTAACCAAGGAATAGGAAAAGCAAGTAAGCTATAATAAACGGGATATAGTATTTCATGTTCAAGAATTGAAATCATTCAGAAGCTGTGAGACAAAAAAAACTATGGTTATGGTTAAAAATAACACAGGAATATATTCATCATTTAATGAAATTTAAACACAGAAATTCCAATCAAATCGTCCTACATTCCTCGACAATGTTTCTTCCGCTAACATCTTTCACCAAAAACAAAATCTATGGAAGATTAAAGGTGAATTCAGAGTTGGCATCTTCGAGTATCTGTATGTAGGTACATACATACATATCCGCAAAAATATCAGCTTATTTCTTCGGTGATATCGTGTGCCATACAGAGAGAAAAAAATATACTCTCATAAGAAACATAAAATATTGAAGATAAAAACTACGAAGAAAGTGATCACTTCTTTTAACTCGCACTAAGCCACTACTTCGTTCACAACCGGTAATGGACGAAACAGTTACTCTAGTAACCCCTAACAGTTTCTCAACTACAAGGACCATGCCCAATATTTAAGAGGGTAAAGAGTGAGAATAAAAAAACGATTAATGAAACTTACTCCTAACAGAAATCGATTGGAAAGATCGGTGCTGTTTCTTGTTTGTAAGGCTACATCTGGTGGTACTCATCATTCCTGCATGCTACCCTGACGATAAGGAGAGGCAACTCGACAATTTTCGAAGTAGGCCACGGCGTATTGTTAGAAGATATGAGGAAACGGTCACCGTTTCGAAATCGGGTTTCGCTTTGCAGGGAAGAAAATTTTCCAATGAGAAGCAGGTAAGATTTTGCACACTTACAGGGGTAAATAAATCCAAGTTGAAATTCTCGGTTATTAGAAAAGTACGACACAAAGAATGGCGATGGTAGAAAAACAAGCTTCGTGCAGAAAGGCGAGTACTGATTCAATTTTGCGGAGACATTCTCAGCTTCCCCTTCCTGCATTCTCTTTCTATCCTCTTCCGAACCCTTTGACTATTGAGACCCTTTCCCTTTCGTCACTGGAGCTAACGGAGCGCTCCTTTCATTCACCAAAGTTAAAGGTGAGCTCTCTATTTTTTGAGGAAGAAGCGGAGTAAAAATCGTAATGTAAAGGCCTCATTTCCTTTGTCTCCATTTTGCCCCCTGCAAGTGAAACAAAAATCAATTTCGGGGGAATGTGAAGGAACGAAAGTTTTTTTTTCGACGTGGAAAGGAGCGTGAAAGTTGCATGAGAAAACATCACCGGAAAGTGTTTGATGAGGGAAAAGGCACTACAGGAAGTCTTTGGCGAATATACTCAGTACCAACTTTAGAACCATAGTCGCCCTGAGGCTGTATCTACTCGGTCTTAAACCTAACTCATTGTCATCCAACGCAACAACCGTTTATTATTCATAATTCCATCCTCCTTAAAGCAACATCACTGAAATTTCAAAAACTTCCTTAATCACTACTTAATTTAACATCTCATCAGTGTGGAGAACCATGAATAACTCTGTATGTTTTAATATTATTCTGAGGCGTTCATAAATACCTTGCGATACTTGAATATTGCCTGCAGAGGCGATAGCTTATATTAATTACAAGTCTACTATCTGAACTGGGCAAATAAACATACCGGCCCTCTTTCAATTTTATACGCTCAATTCAAACCAAATCTTGAAGTTGCATGAAGCCTACGTTGTCGTGGAACTTATTCCTCGCTAAAAAGCCACTGCCTCCTAAAGAGGAAACTGTTACAAGCCTATTTGCTCCCTCCCTGTCTTTGAAAACTTCGTCACTTCCCAAAAAATATAACACGAAGCCCTGGGAAAATAAGCGATTATGAACGGGTGTTCACAAGCAGAAAGGGGGAGTGAAGAGAGGGGGTTGCATAAACCTCTTGGTGGTAGGAATATTGCGCACACGCTACTTCCTCCGTTTTTTTACCTTCTAGAAGGATATGGCTGCAGGGACTTAAACGGAGTCTTAGTTTACACTGGGGAAAGATTTGCAGACGTTTTCAGCCTGAAATATGTTTTTTTTTTATCCAAGAGAGCGTCCTAGGAAAGTAAAGCCGGTGGGAATTACGTAATATTCTAGCAATTCACGCGACATGCTTTGTAATTTAAAGAAAAATGCGTTTTTGTAATTAGAAGAGAGGAGGCAGACGGAAAAAATCCAGTTGGCTAGAGAAGAAAGGTTATATGATATGCTTTTTCCAAGTTAAATTGCTTCAAATGACTTTCACTAAGAATAAGTCTTTTCAAATTTACCTCTCGCAGCATCCTAAGGAATAATTTTATATGTATTATTTCATAAGGAAATAAAAACATCTTCATATACACAAGCTAGTATCGATTCAAAACTAAGGCATTCCCAAGGATGGCGAATTTCCCACAGTACTTTTAAAGCTATACCTATAATATCGAGCAACACAAATATTTGATACCTCTAAAAAGTCAAGTGCCTCCTTTTACTAAATCTATAAAGTGCCTCTCTGGCTCCAAGTAATGGCTCTTTGCCAAGGATGCTAGGCGTTTGCCATTTTTCGAAGGGATCCTTGAGGATAGTTTCGTTCAGTCAACAGCTTTCGAAGTGCTTGTACTGCTTCCTTGCTCCTCCATATGAAATTCTCTAGAAATGAAAATGTCGGATGAAGTAATTATAAAGGAAGAAAATGCGAGTTTAGGCTAGTTAGAAAATTGTTTGAGTGGTGAGGTTCATACTCACGAGTTTACATTTCCGCCTCACTTTGAATAAGGCCTCATAGCTTCCAAACTTAGGAAGGCTATTTTTAAGTCCTCGACTGAAGACAGCCTCGATTGCTTACTTTATAAAGCATAACTCAGAAGCTCGAAATGCTTCATTAGTTTTTCAAGGTCCGATTGGCAACGGGCTTATTCTTTCCCTCGATCGGAGATCGAGTCGGACCTAATAAAAACCCCAGAATCCTTTCCGGCACCGAGAATAATTGATATGGATTACTTTTCAGATACAATCGAGACTCTCCCAGAAACTCAATTTCGCCTCCTTTGAAGGCTGCCCGCTCGCACAAAGACATATATCGAATGCTACCAGAAAAACCATTAAATCAGACCTTGATTTCCGAAATGGTGGTTCCTTTTTTTCGCGACACGCCTTCTCGGAACCTCCATTCAAAGAAACCTGAAATTATGACGGGCATTCGCAGCGGCCAAGGTCCGCAAAAAAGGACATCCCAACTACACTGTAAAAAGCCGCGATATATTAAACCTGAAGCAATGCGCCGTAAAAGCAAACTCACCCCCTGGATCGTTTCTGCCGACTACGAGGGGCTCAAAAAGGGAGGTTGGGCATAAAAGGAAGCGGTAACTTCGTTAAATAAGTAAAACCAACAACTGCCGACACCCTCGAAACGCTCCCATCGTGCAACCAACTCACGCTTTGGGTGCGAGAGGGGGAAAAGACGTATGGACCGCGCGGGAAGGGGTGGCAAGAAAGAACCGGGGAAGTCGCAACTCCCGCAACCACCCCCTGGAAAACCCCCGGAGTAAAACCTCGTGGGAATCAGAATGGCGAGCGTAACGAGATTATTTTTCCACCCCTTTATGTACCAAAGCCGCCAGCCTCCCCTACACCTTTATATTTGGTTCGTCATTCCGAAAATCCAGCTCGATCCTACAATGCTGAGAGGAGCGAGAAAGAGGGAGGATGCCCAAAAACCTGGCACATAATTGTCTCATCCACCCTCCTTCACTGAAGGTTTCGCCGACACAAAACTCCAACCATCTTCCTCTACCCCTTTGCATTCCATCGTTCGGTCTGCAAAACCCCTTTTCATTGGCAATCTTCTCCCTTCGAGTCCTCCCCTCTGAATAAGTACCTCCAATTCTCCTCTCTTAATTTACTCTTTCCCTTCCATTTCCAACGACAGAGGCTCCTCACCCTCACCACATGCTGCCAATCTTAAGCAGCGTATATTGTGAATAAGCTTATTTCCTCGGTGAGACAATAAGATTCAGCGGAAGATGGGCGGAGGAAGATAAATAATGTCTCAGAAACTCCTGGCTTTCTATACAGTCCCCTCCTATTTTCCACGAATTCGTCAAGAGGTTCAGCATCCATTAGTTATATGGGTTCCAAATACAAGAGCCTCACGTCTTTGGTAAGCAATATTCCAAATTCAACGAAAATCTACGAAAAAACTATTCCCGCGCTATTTGGAATGATGATTGATGTTTTTCAAACAATTTAATTGTCTACCTATTAGGATGGATAAGATACAAAATATAATTTTACATGTAATAATTGGCCACTATAAATCGCAATAATAGAAGACGAAAATGCTGACTACAGTGACTATGCCGCTCATGGATTACTATTTTATGAAAAAATATACTTACTAAAATGTATTGAAGGTTAATATACATACATAAACGTTTAATAGACTTGGCTATGAAGTACATTTGACTTTTCCTAATACAAAATTTATAGATTGAAAGTTCAATTGAACACAAAAAGTTTGATGAAGAATTAAGGGGTGGAAAAAGAAAAATACAGCTGTTATGTATGTACGATATTTTGATAATCTATCAGCACCATGCAAAATTTCAACGATAACATTTTAAGGATAAAATCACAATTGAGGCTAAGTTAAAACCTTTGCAGAGAAACAATCACAATCACACGGACTAAAATACTCGCGCGGTCCCACTACACGCATAATCTCATCGACTTTCTAAAGATAACAAACATCATGCATTTGCCGATGGATTTAGCTCCGACCGCTACCTTCCACGAATATCCTCACAGTAAATAGACCGGGAAAGCATGGCAAATACTGGGAAAGATTGTATTGTAATAGATCTTATTCGATGAGTTCATATGTACGGTAAATGTCGTTCCACCTACACTTGAAAAGTGGTTCTGACCTGATTGAAGCGTATCGACCTCCAATGGGTCCGTAAAATATGATAAAGCAATCATACCTTGTAAAATTCGACTGAAGCTCATTCGACTAATGGAAGGGGAGTTTAGCCCTGCCCTCCTCCGCGTGATTTACGAGCGAACCGCCGAGCGCCAATAAAATTTCCGACGGACAATGAAAGTAGCACCTCTGCTCCAATTTCCATCTCTGCGACTGCGGTTTTAATTCCTCCCATGAACTGGACGGGCGTCAGGAGCTGATCGCCTCGACAAATCTTTCAATGAACTCCGCCCGAAATTTAATTTCGCGAGGGACCAAGTAATAGACTCTCCACCGCGGTGCGAAGGGGTTTGATAATTCCGCGTATATTCAACCGAAAAAGGTGGCCGAGGAAATAATTTCTGTCCTGTGGGAATGCGTCCGAGGAGAAAATTGCAATCGGGAAAATTTTCCCAAGGAACACGGGTTCCTTCTGGGGCAAACGGCCGTGGCCTCGTAAACAACAAGGACAAAAACAAAAAGAGTCGTATTTATTTACACTCAGGCAAAGCTCGCGATATTGCAAAACCCGACTTCCGCGTGCGATGAAAAAAAGGAACTGACCCTCTTGTCCGACGGTAATGAGTCGAGGGGAGCGCGGGAAAGAGTGGAAGTTGCAGCAGAATTGAGAGCAGATGAGGGAGAAGAGAGAGATGGATGAATTTCGGGGATCCTCGAGAGGATATCCTGTACACATCTCTCTTTTTAAGGCCATCCGAAACTTACCACATCTTTTTTTCATCTCCAAGAGAGCAGAGCTCGGTAAATACCCACTACGAGACATGGAAGAGATTCGAAGAAGGTTTTTCATATAATTCTCCCCTTCCGGATTTTAAGAATCGGAACATTCCAAAATTATTGCGATGTGACACTCGCGTGGTCAAAACGGAGGTGCTGTAGGAGATATAGTAAGAAAGAAACTTCGTTTAGTTATATATGTGGCTCTAGGCGTGGGTGAATTGGAGAAAAAGATAAGGAGTTTGGAAGTAAGGTGGATAAGGAGTTTGGAAGCGTGGCTTGATTTTCTTTTGTTCGAAGCTACCGCGGAAATAGGCGTGGCCGCAATGTACGCGAAACACGAACAAAGAATAAAAAATTACGTGGAAGGCTCCAATGTTATCGTGAGAAAACACCGCCTTTCTCGACAAATATACCGCGCGAATGGGCATGTCTGGCAAACGGCTATGCGTCGCCGAACCGTCAATTTACACGTTAGGTGCAAAGAGCTCCTCTGTGTTTTACGACCCCTTTATTCCCTTTCGTGAACTCCGAAGTCGATCATAAACAGCCACGTTATACACGCCTGATCTAAATTAAAAATCATGTCATCCTCGAATAATCGACTCTTGCGTTCCTTCCGAATAGACAGTGATGTGAAGGGCAGAAATAAAAAGGAGAAAATCTGGCGCCGAAGCTCGTTGAAAAAAATTTTTCATGCATAGCCTATGCCGCAGGGAGACTTCGGGGAGAATTATTCCATTCTTTCGCTTCAACGCACCGCCAGAACTAACACAAATTGTACGTCGTCTTTTCTCTCTCTATTCTGCTTCCTACACAATTGTGTCTCGGCGGAATGGGTTCACAGAGTCCACGGAGGAGACAAAAGATGTTGGTCCGAACTCTTTCGTAGCCGAGAAACAGACACGCGATGCAAAAAAGGTGAGAAAATACAAAACCGAAGAGGAGCAGGACTGAAGGAGGGGCCACAAATAATAGGTGAGAATAACGTAGCGAGAGATGGGAGAAGTTTAGATTTAAAAAGAGAGGATAAGAAGCGAAGGGAATAAAGATGCTATTTTGACGGGAAGGTACGGGGGGAAAAAAGTGAAGGGGGGATAAAAAAAAAAGTGAAAGAAAGGATAAAAAGTGAAAGGGGATAAAATGTGTGAGGGGGATAAAGAAGTCGGAGAAAAACGAAACAGCGCGGCAAAGCGAGGCTTTTTACAAAGTGGAGAGCATAGGGGTGAAGAGGGTGAGAGAATGAGGATAGAGAAGAAAGCCCCGCCCTTTTTAAGATTTCCTTCCTAACCCGCCTTAAAAGGAAGGCCGAGGCTTTTCGTGCCTCTCAGGAGGAAAAAAGATCAGTCTGGCGATATATCTCACTTTAGAAAACCCTCCGACTGTGGCTCGGGTACCTTCGTTAGCCGCCTAAATCCGAGAACGCTATGACGAGGGTGGGATCTAAAAGATGTAACCGAGTAGTATCAGAAGGTCTTAACGCTGGAAAAAGTATACATTTTTTCCTCTATCTTATTAAAGGGAGGAGTGCCCTTCCGGGATGCGAGGTGTTGCCATTAGGGAGCAGTTCTGAGTTAAGTCTCGGATTAAATAACGAACGAAAGAAACTTTTTATTATTAGATACTCCCCTCATTGATCTCCTGGGTGAAAAAAACGGAGTAGTCCGGAGAAGAAATTTTGCGAAAGGAGGTCAGCTAAAGGTTAACTAGATAACTTGAAAGATTTCCTGGAAAAATAACAAAGCGAGATGCAGCTGGCGTCAATAACTGATAATTTCGAGCTTGTATATATCTTCACATATCTTGCTTGATCGTGCCTAAAATTACACAAGATTTCCAAACGACAAGAAACGAAGTTCTTTTAAAGATTAATGCCGTATATGATTGAGTAAAACCAAAGCAAAGGTCTCTAATTGAAATCAAGAGATTTTTATCCTGCTTCCATCCATCATGCTTCACATTTGAAACATCAAATATATTGATCAAAAATTAATACGATAAAAAATAGTTCAAACTATACTTAATAGAATTATTCTTATCAATGTAAAACATCAATAACTTCTTCCGTACATTCCGTTTTTTTAAATTTAAGTCATAATTAAAATTAAGTTAAACTGCCCGAAATAATAGAAGGAATATTAAATTCACGATGTAGTGAAGCTATTGAAGCCTACTGAATATTAACGCAAAAAACGGAATTCCTAACCACATCATTTTATTGGAAAAACTGTAATCTTCTTTTTAAACTTCCTTACATAAGCCCGTAGTTATCTTTAAAAGTGCTTATTAACATACATATGATTTATTTTCCGTTAATATCAAGCAGTAATATAAGGACAGAAGAGCGTTAAATCATAACAATATTAAATTTTTAAATCAATCCCTCATATCATGAAAATATCTTAAAATATGAACAAACGTGGCAATTTTAAATAAACATAACTTTGGGGGATCAACTTATTCTCTGAATTTTAAGAATAAGTGATCTGGTTACTATGAAAACCCTTTTCTTGACCTTTCGGAAAAAGTAAAATCTTTTCTTATGTTAACACGAGTGGTAAAAGCGTCTTATGCATGAATTTATCCGAAAAAATCCCTCGAGGAGGGAAAATGCATTTTTCATCCCACGGTTGAGTACCTCTTGATAGACATGTCGAAACTGCGGTCGACCGAGTTAGGAAAGCAGCTACACCGGGCACACACACACAAAAGGATACATTCCCTGAACCAATATTCCACCGATTTTCATACTTCCCTTACCCTTCGGTTCCAAATCAACGAGCCCTACGTTTCCCTACGAGAGAAAGAAAAAAATAGACCTCCTACTGCGCCCATCTTCTCAAATCCCATTTTCATTTTTACCCTACTCGATGAAAAAACAGCGATTTGGTCACGTTCTGGACTCACTCTGGCAGAAATTTTCCGCAGTTCTTCCCTTCTAGCAGGAACCAATTACTCCTGCCTCATTTATATTTTCGTTTCTAGCCTCCTCCCCGCTGCGATTACTTTAAGAAAATCCGAAATCAATCGAATTCACAATGGATGGAGTAATTGAATAAGCTACAATAGTAGCGAGAAAGTTCTTAAGAAATATATCATATCAGACAGAATGGAAAGTTTTGTAAGGTTATCTTATATCATATACCAAACTTAGCGATATCCCTTAACGATAAATTACAGACAAGTGTGGAGATTTAAATTATGGTAATGAATCAGAAACAACGATTTTCCGCCAAAAAACCTTTTTCTATAGATTAAAAAGGCTGGCTGGATGCCTCAATGACAGTTCTAAAACAAATTTACCGAATAACTCATCCGTGTCGCATTACTCAAATCTACAAATATTAACTTTCTCTCAGAACCGAAGAAGGAGGGTAGGTATCGATCCGTTTCCGAATTCCTATTCTCCTTTCTTAATAATGTACGAATTACTTACCCTTTCCTGAATCGTTTGTCTTACTCTCCAATATAGAATAAAAGATGTAGAATAAATAGAATATTAATATTCCCGTTCTCCGACACACCCAGACTCACGTCACATCTTTGCAAGAGATCTTTTTCCTTTTCCTCTCTTCCTAAGGAGAACAGAGCGCTGCTTGGGATATGAGAGAAATAAACACCAAAGCAGATAAGCGGAAGAGCGAAATAATGACAATGAACTCACGGAAAAGTGGAAAATTGCGAAAACAGGAAGGGAATGAAAAGAAAAATTCATGAAGAGAAACGGCAAATAAGATAGGGAAAACAAGAAAGGTCTGAATAAAATACAATCCCAGAGAACTTTTATTGAAAACTTGCCTTGTCTTGCGTTGAAAGGACGAAAATGAAATGAAAACGGGCCGAAAAAAAAACTCACTTCGCAGAACAATTTTTTCCTCCACCTTCTCAGACGATGTTTCGCGAAAGCGTATAGCAAAATATTCCATTTATTTTCCTCTCTCTGCAATACACTCCTTTTACCTCCGCCATATTTTTATGAAAAATCGACCATTTCCCGCTTTTGCGTCTGAAACATGCCAAGCCCGGCGGCGGGAGAAATGTTTTAAGAAGTCGTTAGGGTGGGTAACCCCTCCCAACTTGCGAAAAGGACTGCTGGCAAATAGGTTCCATAAGAGAGGAGAAAGGAGAAGATGATATCGAACAAAGAAAAGGAAGAGAAAAAGACGCGAAAGCGAACGGGAAAAGACGATGAAAGGGAGGAAGAAAACGGCGGGCGGAATTGCGACCGATTTGTGTGGGTGGGATGACTCAACTCGACCGCACACCGTCCGCCCATTCCATGAGTTACGGTCAAGCCTCGCCAAAGAGGTAGCCTATCGTGACTGACGTTCGAGAAAAGAAATGGAAAACTCATGAACAATCCGTAGAAAGTAATGCATAGCCCCGAGAGATCCACCCCGTATCTCATCCATCCATTCTCAGCTTGTTGCTAAATAAGACACGAATCGGTGAAGTTAATAGAAATTTTTAAGAGATTAGTTGAAAGAAATTAGATTACCGTAGCTATATATATGATAATCAGTTTAGTGTAATAAAATATTCTTCCTGTAATCTTCAATAGTTGATAGCTGTTACTCGCTATAAACCCGAGCGCGTAGATAACAAATTATGTACTCCGAGCGGAAAATTGTCAGAAAGATGATTAATACACATAGAAGATGACAAGGAATTAATTTTTGAACCTTCATGTTCAAATGATTACACCAGTAGCCTCTCTTTCTGAAGAACTTATCCTCAGAGTAAACTACGACGCAGCATAATTCGAAAAACTATCGTAAGTGCAGTCTTACAAAACTACGGGTGCCATCTCGAGTGTAAAAAAGAGAACAAATTGACAAGCCACGCTCTCGATCAAACCCCGTATCCTTGCAACCCTTCACTAACCCAAACTACCACAAGGGGCACTGGCTAAAAACGGTCCGGACTCTTTAATTAAGTTCTCCAACAATACAACGCATAATGAACATAGTTTGACGCGACAAAGCTCCCTACATATGCCAAGATTCCTTCCATACTCTCGGTATTAAAACCAATGGGGGATGTAACCGCATCATTGTTCTGGGTCCTCTTCTGTACTCCGTTCTCAGGAAGACCACACGCGATTCTCGTCTCCGCCCTTTAGTGTCTTCGAATCACCTTTTTCTCACCCTCACCCTTTATTCGCCTCCCTCTCTCACCTCATTGCTCCCCACTCCTGTGTCCGGACGAGGTTCGATCGCTACAGGGAAGAGCCAGTCACGGCGGATCCAATTAGGCAATACACTTCCTCCGCACTAAATCTTCACCTAACACACAACTCCTCCATTTTCTCGAGGATTCATGGCATTTCTTGCGGTGTGGTGGAAAAGGCGGTTGATTTGTTGTTTCTTGACACCCTGGGGGAATGGATTGACGAAGACGACTTCGATGATGAGGGAGATGCTTTCAGACCACCAAGAGAGTCGGTTTGATAGCGCAAGAAAAGGAGGGAAGTGAGTGGTGAGGTTCAGCTCTAAGCTCAGCGTCGTGGAAGGGTTTAGAAAGGATCTTTCTCGGCGGATTTCAAACCGAGCCTATTTTCTAGGGAAGAGACGATTAGCGGAAGAGGGAGTTAATTTGCTCAGACTTCTTCACTTGCATTTTAACCGGATAGAGATATGACTTAGGACTTGGCGGATTTTCGAGTGGTGTGATTAAAAACCGAAGTGAATTACATTCATAAAGCCCAATAAATTGCATAATGAATGGTTCTTTCAACCATAGGTATTAATCGAAATCAGAAAGCAAACAAAAATTTTCACGCAGCATTCGATACATGAAATTTCTATGCGAAACGGCGACATGAATATATGCCTGGTAACAATTGAAATTGTGCTCGTTTGAGCAACCATTGCAATCATGCTGAATGGTATCCATAGTGTATCGACTTATAGACAATACTCCAGCAAACAAAGAATGAGTAAATTAACAATTATGGAAAGGGGGAGAAATGGACAGAAAAATTCTTTTAAATAATTACTAAATCTTGTATTTATTTGTAATTTTACTAAACAAATGTGAACTTGAGAGGTAAGCTAGGAGAAATACAGTGGAGACTCCAGAATCTTTCCTTCCAAATTAAAAATTCAGATAATGTAAGCTGAGCGCTTCGATGTTTCATTACCTTCACCAGCAAAAAGGAAAGGAGACAGAAGCTCTTCCAAATCGGAAAAAGGAATTTTCAGCTTTAAATTAAATTAAATCGCAGAGAAGAGGATCAGTATGGATGATATTCAAAAATGAAATAGGAAAAACGGAAGGCTATTCGGATTCCGATGTCACTGACGACACCTAAGACACCTACACACACACACATTTGCCGAAAAAAACCGCCGGGTTGGCGCCTAAAGGATAACACACCTCCTGGAGAGATTTCCCAGAAGGAAGACGTATTGAAAAAAAGGAAAGAGAAAGACTTTTGGGCACGTTTTGCGCCGACGAACAGATGGGAAAGAGGCGTGTTTGCCCATTTAGCGGTCGAGTGATGCGGTGGAACTGCCGGTCGTCCCACACACACACCACCACTTACGTGACTACGAACGTGAGGCATTTCCGCACCCACGCCCATGTTCTCACCGACACCCGAAGACAAAAGCAAAGAGGAGACCACAAAAGGTGCACATGCACCACCTTTCATTTCGGCGACTATCGAAGGACGCGAAAGGTCCATGTAGGACGAGAAGTAAATAATTAGTCGGTAACTATCGGCTACGGCACCGTTTCCGCACCGGTCCAAGGATGAGAGCAGAGACATATTTGCAAGGGACATTCTGACGAAATAACAAGGGACGTTCTGGAAGGCGATTATGACCAGATAAGGAAGAAAGAATAGGAGCATGACGGGACGTAAGGAATTTCCCGGAGTAAATTGAAATAGCCAATTTCGTTTCATTACGAGCTCGTCCTACTGCGATGCATTCCAGACCTTTGACACCATTCGGTGACACCAGCAGTTTAGGACGCGGACCTTGAGCAATCAGCCAAAGAAATTACTACATCACGAGGCTACTCTAAATGAACGACTTCATCAGAGGATTTCCGGATCGATAAAGAAAAGGAGTTGAATGGGGACATTTGATGTCCGATGAAAAATAGATTAAATAAAGAAACATGCAGGAAAGAAACAATATAACAAATGCGTTATGAAATGTTTGATTTTTTGGACCTGGCTTGTTTTAGAATGATGCACAACGGAATCGATTATTACCAGAAGAGATTACTTATCATCATTTCGCTATATTTATGATGAATTAACCGTGGATAGGAAAAGGTTATTCATTATTAAAGGGCTTCAGCACTCTTCCTGCTGATTTAAATTTGAGAGATAAACAGTAGCCTGCGGTATTAGGAAAAAGGATCCATAACGAGAGGTACAAAAATAGTACAGCATCCATCATATTTGAGGACAACTACCGATATAGTAGCGAGTGACGGGATGAAGCTCCTCGAACAATGTATTTCGGCTTTAACATCCCAGTTGCGAATTATTTGGAATTCAGAGACACGAGTTTCGGGTAAATTTTTTCCAGGAAATTTTAGAATCGAGAAAATGGATGAATTAACAGTTACTTTCCTCGGATCCGCTGGAGCATATCAAGATGCACTGATTGGTGAGAATGGATTGTCACTTCACGCTCCAGGTAAGTCTCCCCCGCCTCTTGTTCCTGGAACGCTAACCGCGAGTGACATGCGAACAAGGCGAGCCACGAATTTTCCCGAAGAATACTCGTTAATCTCCAACGATAGGATATTGTGCCGCAAAGAAGCCTTCATTTGAGGAGACATGCCAAGCCTGATGTCCTAACACAGGGTTAGATTAATTTACGCAAAGACTGTTCTCAGCCACCGAGCGACGGATGAAGTCCGCTCTAACCTCATTATTTATGATAATCCCCCTAGGAATTAAGACGACGAAAATACTGCGCTGCTGAAAATATGAATTTCATCTTCAAAAATATGACAGGCTAGGAAGGCCATAAGCCATTCGTAATTTCATTTCCTTAGCTGTCTGTGGGAAGTCATTAAGATTACTTTCATGTCACGTTCCAAGCTTCTCTCTATGGAAAAAATCAATCAGCATTCTTTTCTCGCCCAGCATTTACTCTTAGTACGAAAATAATTTAAATCCATTGGTGCAAGGGTGACTTCATGACCTAGTCGCAAACTTTGCTGAGTCGTCCCACATGCCGAGAGAGGAGAATTTCCTCGCAAGATTTCACTTACGTTTTTACCGGATACTACAAGAATGGTGAAGGAAAAATTCGGCGTACATACCTGGAATAAAAGAGAGAAATGTATAGTAATACATACAGCAAGAGTATGAGGAATTTATGATTCATCCTCTCTAAGAAAAAGAATAATGATAACATAATCCCAGAGGAAAAAGCACATGATTCACCGCCGTAAAAAAAAACAAACAATGGCCATGGCCTAAAGGTAAATGAAGACAGCATTTTCTGCGTCAAGTATTTTCCTCCTGTCTAATTAAATTTAAAATGCGCTATTCACTCGACGGGGCGCCGAATCCATTCAATATAAACCCTTACTCATTAGAGCGAAGACGACGCATTTTATACGGAAATCTCTCGCACAAAGCGGCCATCTTTGAGCCCGAAAATACGGTAAAAATGACACCTAAAATCAAATCCGTTCGGCATTAAAAGCTGCCTTTAAAAAACCCTAAGCCATTCATCCCTAACTCCCGAAGAAAGACCTCTTCTCCACCCCTTATTCTATGTGCTGTCTGGGAGTAATGAAAAATGTGCATTTAAAAGGGAGCGACATAGCCGCAGACCCGTAACGCCAGCGTGTATTATGTGTAGGAGAGAAGGGCTAGAGAAAAACGGGGGTTAGTGGCAGGGGGTCCCCTCATTTACCCCCGCTCAGGAATAAAGGAAGGGGAAGCGTGACGTGAACACGGAAGGTAAAGAGGAAATGCATTCGAAGACACGCTCGGAAAGTACACAGAAAAGGGAAGGGAGTGGGTAGTAGGAACGGAGGAAGTGCATAAGGGATACGAGAAAGGGACTGGAGAGCCATTGCGGGGGGTGAAAAAGGGTGGGACGAATCGTAATGGGGAAGAGGGAAGCTTGGTGCACACACGCAGTGATGCGAAGCGTGTACCGTGACGATGTGAGGCGGAAAAATAAGGAGGAAAGGAAATGCGGGAAAAGAAAGACGTACAGACAGATAAGGGATACGCGGGAGAAATTCGTAACAATGGATGAAAAATAACTACAATGAAAATATTAACTAAGTTACTAATACCTTCCAAACCAACGTGTTGCAGATGTATGTTATGCTGTAGGTAGGTTCTCGGTATGCATATTATAAATGCAAGTACCACTGGAATCATACTTCTAGTTTTTTATAATACATGCTCAATATTTTTACGAAATACTTACTATTTGTACTCGCCTCTGAAATAAAATCAATATACTCAAGTGTAACTTTGTAGAACCAACACACATGTTGAAAGAAACAATGCTTAGTAAGAAGACGATCAAGATGGAGATGTCAACCCGTTTACGAAAGTAGTCGATTAATAAACCTACTGTGAAAATTACTAAGCATCCTTTCTTTCAACATGTGTGTTGAGCTCCACAAATTTACGCTTGAACTTATTAATTTTACTTAACATTTAATGGGACTATACAGAAAAATGATAAAACGTTTCATACTGACGTCATCTTTGTCGATTTGCATTCGGATTTTAATTGAGAAAGGTACAGGTTACTACACTGCAATGATTGAGCAAATGCGTAAATATGCCGTGAAGTAAGAAAAGAAGCTCTGACCGATAGATATCAACAATAAAAATACTTCGTAAATCGGAAATTAAAGGTAACTATATCCTCAATAAATTGGCCCGTATCATTAGACTCGATTAATCCCACATTTTCCTAAATCCTTCACAAAGACGTTCACACAATAGTGAAAAGATAAGGTAACTGTAAGTAGAGACAATGATGACAGCATTTTATGCAATTAATTTTTTCCAAAGTCAAAGTATTACGTTCTCTGTCACTGTCAACTCAAATCATAGAACGCGGTATACGAGTCTGGGTCTTCAGTGTTGCTTGCAAGCGTGCCAACCGCTCCGCAACTCCCATCTGGCAGAAAATAGGACGCGCCCAAATGGCATAAACTAGCAAAAGTCTTTAACGCCTCCTTTTTCTATTATCACATACGTCTCCAGAGTGCCTCTTTAAGGTGTTATATTCCTGCGAAATGCGATAGTGTTAGCGAGCGAACTTTCGCGAGTGAAAGCGATGGCGACCCAATAAAATCCCTCTTTGCGCACACGGAAATGCTCCGATTGGCCCTTCGGTAGTACGGCGGGATTCCTAACATCGCTCGTGTTGTGCGCTGAAAAACGGCTATTTCACCCCCGGCACTTCTCAGACGGGTGGCTTTCTCCTTTAATTGCGGCGCTAACTCGCCAAAACTTCGCTTTTACAGTCCGGACAGCATCACTTGCATTCGCGACATAATATAAAGGCTCGCTCGAGAAAGAATCGTCATTTGAAAAGACGACCGTAAAGAGGAAATACATAAATATCGAGCGTCGTAAAATTTTACTGATGCAATAATCAACGCGGCTTCGCAGATGTTCTACCCTCATAGGGTCGTTTTTTATAAAATATCTTCGCGAAAGGAGCAAGCAACATCACAAGGGAATCGGCGAGTTAGTACCGGGATTCGTTTTATTACCCACACCGAGATCACAGGGCCGTCTACTTTATACGACCGAGTGGAACTTGAAAGAAAAACTCAGCCCGTATTTGAAATCAAAGGATTGATTCTATACTGAATAACCAACATTGTTGTACAACTCTGTTGCCACCATATTGGGAGTATCGCCCAACATTCAGGGCTACGAAGCCCTCGTTTTCAAGAAGACAAGCTGAGGTATAATAATATAACGCCCTGTGCTGAATACTCGTCCTAAGAAACCGGTTCTGAAGAAATCCTTAAGCACATAACATTCGATCTCTCCATGATTTTATAACATATTTTTATACTAAATTTATAAGTACGACACTGGAAGATACTATGAAAGTTTCTGGCAGCTCCGCACGCTGGACTAAGGAAGACTCGGCATGACCCGACCCTTCCGACAGGTAATTAATTATTAACCGCAAGTAAGTAAAATACCGCAAGTTGGCCTCCTGCCCTCGTGGACTACACTGCCAACTGATCAAACCCCAACCTGCGATCAACATTTTAATGAAATTTGAAGAATTTTTCAAAGCGAACTACTACGGTACTCAACTGTATAATTTGATGAAGCTAAACCCGTATTTTGGGATAGCTTATAGTTAGGGCATAAACCTAGTTAAGGCTACCAGGCTCCTTGGATTGCTAAATACTACACTCGGGACAAATTGTTAGGTGATCTATCTTCGCTTCTGAGTTAGCATACAACAATTCAGTTCAATTAAAAGTAAAAAATTAAAAGTAACCATCATATATTCAAGATGCTTTGGAAAAACTGAATACCTCTTATGAGTAACAGACACACCCCATTGTATTTACCGAATTTTGCACTGCACTAACAGTAACGATTACTATATCACGACGTACTTTTCAAGAAGGCGATTGTCATCTGCTAAATAAACACGTATCACTGCCTATGATTATTTGGATTCCCCTCAGAACTCGTCACGTAGGCGAATCCGTCGACATTACGCTACAGAAACAGCAAAATTACAACCCTTTTCATTCGAAGGAGACTCCCTGGAAAGGACACAAAACTATCTCCTCTATATGTATAGCGTGCCGTGGGGTCAAGATCCTCTACCTCTGAAGATGATGTACCCCGATCCCCCTCTCCGACGTTGCCGCTTTTCCTTACTCCGAGGCCATTGAGAGACGAGCATCTTGAGGGCGAACGGAGGAAGAGAGGGATAAAGAAACGAAGAGGACCAACCCGTTGAATTCGGAAGATATGGAGGGAGATATAGAGGAAGGAATACGAGAGTCAAGCGACCGTCCATAGGTCAACGTGGGGTCATTGGGTCGGCGGGCCACATGGGGAGGGCTAACCTTGTGATGCCCATTCCCCTCCGACCAAAATAATGTAAAGGAAAAAGAAGAAAGGCGATGCGACCCGGAGATACGCCGCAAAGAAACGTGAGCGCAATCCGTACTCGATGGGCGTTTCTTCCGCCCCACTTCCTCATCCCCTCTCGAACGCAGGGGATGCCGAAAATATGCCGTAATAAGCGACGCGTACGCGGGAAGAAGACTCTCTGGTGATAGTTTACTCTTCCCTTCATCTACGGAAGGATCGAACCGTAAACATAAACACGCTCTATATTCCACACATCGCTCGCGCGCGCGGAATTTGCGCAGGAAAACCGTCTTCGACGCATCGAAGAACCGATGCGTTAGAAGTGAAGGTACTAGAGGCGTTTCAATTAGCTGAAACATAAAAATACTGCAGCTTTCACTTCTACAACTTCGAAAACAATTTCTTGCTTGCCTGCAAGTTTTGATAGGTTCTTGAAAAGCGATCCAAGCAAAACTTCCTATACTGATTCGCAAGATGTGGTTGCTAACAAAAGATGCAAAATAGTACCTTTTGCTTGTATCTGCTGCAGTAATAAGATTCAAAGGTCGGTGCGCTAATTGCAACACTTACTATAAGCACATTACAAATATTCATTATGATTACATTACAATTATACAGGTTTTATTACGTAAAACTGAACACTCTAAAGGTTTTCAAATTCTATACAAAATTCTGTTAGTCAACTGAACGAAAATTAAAATTCCGATGGACCAGCAAATACACTTTCCGGGAATAAGCTATTCAAGCAACTCACAAAATATTATGATGATGAACAATAATCACATGACTAATCTTGAAAAACCAAAGTTTCAGTGGTGAGTGGGCTTAATCATTCCTAGACCGAGGGAATAATCAGCAATGGACTCATGATGCGATTACGTCAAAGTCGACTTCTTGACATAAAACTAAGTTGTGGAGTACTTTAAAACAAATACAACTGATATATTCATGAGCAGTCCAAATAATCGATGCTCGAAACATCACGGCAAGTATCAACGATCTCTTTACCAAGCTCGTCTCTCAGCAAAGCAACGACGGGGGCAACTATTACCTTCCTCCTCTTCAACCTCCTCGCTGACAACAGTATCGCATGTCTTCCATCGCGCGGGACAGAATTTCTCCCAATTATCTCCTTTTTCGACCACTTGCGAACAATGAGATTCGCCCGGACGATTAGATGAAGTTGTCATCGGCTCGAAAGAAAGGAAATGCGTGGCGCCTGACAAACCGCAATGAGAAACGCCTCCTTGGAATCAACCCACTCTTCGACAAGAGGTGAGGATGCATGTACCGAGAGGGGGGAGGACTTGAGGATTCACAAGGCACGGAGGAGCGCACCGTCTTCATACGAAAGCCACTGCTTTACAAGACGGCAACAGCATAACTTGGGCATTAGCATCGGGACATGAATTTACGACGCCACTTACTTGCGGAGAGGAAGCGGGACACACGGAATCGTACGCACGCGCACGGACTAGGGAACAAGGTCAAGCATTGTGTGTTCACGGCGTAGCCTCATCGCAGGGCCCCGCTCTCTACCCGAAGAAAAAGGCCAGGGTGCTACGGAAGAGGTCTTTCACTCTCGCTGCCATCTCCCCTCACTCTCTCCGCTCTTATTATCCCCTCCACCTCTCCCTTTATTCTCAACTTTTCCCTCTACATTCCGGGCTCCTATTATTTTTCAATCGGCCCTTTTATTCAATTCACTTCTGCCGTCCTACACGATTACCGTCCTTTTATCATATCCGAGCGGCCTCTCCGTTTCTTCTCCCATTCCCAGGGTAGAAAAATCACGATTCGTTCGGTGAAAGCTTTATGAAACATCACTCTGTTACGTGTGTACGAGTTCATTACTTGATTACCTAACACTCTTTGCTAGTTTTCGCAGCGCTTGAACTGATATTTTCGAGGATAATGGCACGTAAATTTAGGATAATTCACAAGTCGTTTTCCTGCATGCCGTTGGTCGTATTATCTTTCTTTAACTACCCTTACTCACAAACCTATATTACGTTAATTACCGATTCCTGTGGAACATTTCATGGTTGCACCCAAAAGTCTCATTTTTTGTTTAATTCTAATCCATTAGAAACTGCGTGCACCCAATATATAGACGAATCCGGCTTTTTTAATCATAAATACTGACTGATTACGCTACAAGATACGACGGCATCGACGAAAGTTTCAGTAAATTAAAAGGCAGAAATTCAATACTGCATAGGGTTTTCGTGCTTTACAATAGCACCATCTCAAAAACAAAGGCATTTGGCAATCGATCGGAAAGCAACTGGGAATTCCCTCGGTCTTCAGCAGTGACGTGGTGCGAACTATACCCCCACCTCTCTTAAGCACCAAAGCGTGATTAATGAAGACAGTCGGTGGAGCCCTTGATACCTTCCGGAACGGAAACGTCTAGGAAGCCCCGAAACGAAGAAAAGAATTTCTAGTTAGAGATTTTTCGCCAAATTAACCTCCGATTCACCTCGAAATAAAATATTCAGCTTTAATCCGACCCTTTAAGATCTCTTAACAATCCTTTTCATCATCAAACCGACCAAAAACGCGTGTTTAAGAGTGCGGGAGAGGGAGAAGAAGGAGGTCATTTCTGTCTGCAAGTCACGTCGGGATCAGCGACACGGAAAATCCCTTTACTTCAAAGGAACTCGAATCCTCTTTCGAACTCCCGATGCATTGTGCGAGTTTGGTGTGCGCGCAATCGTAAAAACATGGGAAGTAATCATAAAACAGCACGAATTACCCTTTCGCCGTACGAGTCACGAGGCCTCCCTTCCATCTTCGACTTCCCCCGGTTGCTCCTTCAAAAGCACGTCAAACGCGATCCTAACACAGCCGCGGTTTCGCATTCACCCTGCCACAACTTCTCCCTCTTCATTCCCTTACGTGTGCACGTCTCATGCGCGGGCTGCATGCGTTTTCTTTTACCGCTCTTTCTTCCGCCCTTCCTACCATTACCCACGAGAGCCGCGTCGGCGGCTGACCGCAGTCTTCCTTTTCAAACCTCTGCAGCTATATTTTTTCCCCCGATTTTTCTTCGCTGGGAGATGAGGCGCAATTCGCAAAACCGCCGTAATTTCTTTCGCTTTCCTACTCCTCCAACATAAACCAATCTCACCCTACCTACACCGCGTCCACGAGCGGTTTGCCATCTGCGAGTTACGTAACGGATCTCGTGCTGGTAGTTGGAAGACGCGTCTTGAACTCAGAAGATGGCCAGGAGTCGACTGCGCTTGCGCGTGGAATGGTGGATCGCGGTTTACAACGACGCGAGCTCTCTCGGTGTGGCGGGTTGCGGGTTATCCGAGGGGAAAGTCAAAAAGGATAAACAATGACATAGGAATAGACTCGAGGTGGAGAGGAGAGCGGGAGAGATCCGAAGGTAAGGTTTTACGATCGGGTACAGGAGATCGCTTTCCATAAGCAGAAGGACATACAGCTATGGATTGAAAGGAAGTGAGCGAGCAATAACAAACACGGAGATATTCTTACGGCTACGGAGGACTAGGAGCAAGCTGGAAGCTCGTGTGCTCAATAAGTGAGGTTTCGTAGCAACAACATTGCACCAGAGTGACATTTATGTCTCCATCAATCTAGAATAGTACAGAAAAAGAAACTAAGAATTCAGTATGCCTTCAATTGTTTTTCCAGCCTCTACGTGAGGTTTCAGGTACTTTTCTCAGATGCTATACTTCGAGGAACAGTTCTTCGATGGATACAAGAAAAAGTAGTGAATATTAAAACTCTATAATTTTACACAGTTACGTTTCGAGATAAAAATTGATCGATTTCCACTTTTTCCAACTAAAATTTACAAACGATTATCACCAATTATAGAGAGCTTTTATTTGAAAAAATATGACCAAACTTTCTTCGTACTCCAAATAAATATAATCAGGAAATGGTAATACTGTAACAGCAAATGTACGATGTGATGCTCTAAGATTTTTCATAAGTATTTTATGATTTTTAAAAGCAAATGAAATAACTTAAGCATCGATTTTTTGGAATATTTAAAAATTCCGAATTTAAGAATAAAATTATTCGAAAGTTACAAGGGTATCGATCAATCAAGTATTAGTTCTAGTGAAGCTATCGGTACGAAAAGTTAACACGGACGAATTTAACTTATTTAAGAGAGATTCGCTCTCTACAAATCGACCTTTTACCACCCAACGTCAAACAGCAGTTCGTGGACAAAAAAGGAGGCATCCGACCATCCAGATTAAGTCTACCTCCGATATGAAATATAGGAATGTCCTTTTTCTGCGGTTATTCCTTTTCAAAGTAGCAATGGAGTAATAATATCGCTAGGGTATTTATGGCCGCAAAAGTCAAACGATTTGTGAGAGAGAAGTGAGCGGCGGGGAATTTACAAAGCACTGACGCGAAATTTTAGCGTCTTTATCGGCTTATTTTTCAGGGTCGAACTTCTATTCCATTGTTCTCCCGCATTTCGTTCCTTTCCCCAGATTTATTGACGCCGGGATCTTTATCTCTTTGCGGCATCGACCCTTTCCAATTCATCGTGTAAGTTTGAAAGCATTACTCATTCTTCTCGGAATGTTTCCCCGATGAAGAAAGTTTTCCTCGCACGGAATTTCGCAGAAAACACCTTCGCTGATGTTGCAAGAGGAGGAAGAAGGGATGCAGTAAGAGATAAGAACCCCGTAAGGCATGGAGAAAGTATTTTTACATCGTATGTCTAGCGAAGATTAGCATAGCAATTCAAATTTCATTGCTCGATTAGATAGATGATCGAAAGACACGATAGATTACCATTAAAACATTCATGATAATAACATTAAATATAATAACTTCCGGAAATCAGCCATGGGTCTGAGACTATCAAAATATTTCAACGAGAAAGGATACAAGGAAAAAGAGTGGGGTTTCCCCCGGGCATACATGAAACGAATTACAGAACTTCCCTGTGAGTTATATTTCGGATTCAGCTAGAGGAAGAATGCTACAAAGATTTTTTATGTAAATCTGATGAGACATTTTCGAATTACGAGGAATTCCAGTAATTTTCTATCACAAAATTTCATCGAACATTGAGCAATGCATGGTAGAAATAAATAGTACTTATCATAAAGGAGCAAATAGTCGATCAAATATGATTGTAGAAATCACTTTGTATTAATACTGTTTGCACAATCTGATTTCATACGACAGAAGATGGACTGAGGCGATGCCAGAAAACGACAGGAATCGTTGTTTACTCAACCTCCATCAGGTAACCTTCGCCTCAAACATCTTTCAACAACACATGAACAGTCGCTATATCCATTTAAAAGAGGATTCAGAAGCCCTTACCTACAACGAACCTCCCACGTTGTAGTGATAATGAACCTTAATAGCTGATCGAAAATCATAGTTATGGAGATTTATGGAGACAGATGCAATATTATCTGCTTTATTGTATACATCACGTAAATCGCTACTCCTTCACATCAACATGCGAGCGCCCGGGTATCGAACCGTGATGTTATTCGTTTTTATGCTAAGGTTCTACGATAGAGGAAAAACAAATTTCGGTTCGGTTTCGCTCCGTATGTCGCTTACCAAAGAAAATACCGAAACGTTTTTTGAAAGTTTAGAATAAAAATGATAGTTTGCTGGAAGTCGTAGTTTCACATGTATAGTAAACCTTCCTTTATTTACGTAAAAGTTAAAAGGTATTTTATATTTTGAACCCAAAATTGGAACGGAATAAATAAGAACGTAAATTTATTGTTAAAACCACAATAAAATTGTACAATTCCACAGTATAAAGGAGACACGACCGGTTTCGGCGTACTACGCCATCATCAGGTGAATAAATAACATTTTTTGGTTTTGCGTCGAGTTCGAGAATTTCAATTTTTTCCTGTTCGGGTTCGATTTTCACTCCGGCAAAAACAACATTCTTTTCTGTTTACGGATCGGTTCGATGCCCTGGTGAGCGCCTAAAATACTACCGGCGCAACACGCAGTCTATCACTTAAAATGGTAGCCTTCATAACCTTCAAAATGTAATCCCATTTCACCTGCCAGGGCGGGAAAATACGCAGCTGAGTAATACGTATCCCGTCGCGGATATTGCAGAAACGATTTCGCGACCGATCAACCAATAGTCTTCTTCAACGAGGTGTAAGACGAGCTTAATCAACCACCTTCCCACTCGCACGGATCGTGTACTTAGGCCTACGCACGTTCGACGCTGGAGAACGTTCATCCTTTTAGCAAAAGGGAAGGATGGAGTAAAAAGCTAGTGGCCGAGACCAAGGCCAACTTAAGAACGCGTCTTCTATAGTTTTTTTCCCACCCATACCCATCTTCTCGACTTCCATCCGTCGCCTCCTGGTGGCATTGGAGTCGCTCGAGGCGGCCGCGTGATTCTCCGTATACTCGTGAGCCTCGCATTAGAATCGTTCCTTCTTCGGCCTTTCCTCTTTCTCATGCGGAATTAAATCCTGTTTTATGACTTGCTATGTTCCTCCAGCCCGAGACGATAAGCCGCAGATGACGACGCGCGGGCAATAAAAATAGGGCTTCTCGGATATTAGATCATTGTTGGCAGTATATTTTCCATTTCGAATCGATCTTGGGCGAGAAATCGGTCCCAACTAGGGTATGGAGATACGGAAAGACTTCAAAAATATGAAAAAAAGCGGGGGAATGCTCATTTCTCTTGGGATTTGTGGTGACGTTGGATGAACTGATGGGGCGAAGCTACGTCGAATTATTAATGGAAAAATCCAGATAATTCCAAAGACGGTAAATGGGATGGCCGAACTATGGCGCATCGACCAAAATGGATGCGTTAAAACCACTTTAAGTGGCGCATTGAATCCAGAGAAAAATTAAAAATTACTCCCTACATATTTACAATTACTAGGGCTGAGCTGTTTTGGCGCCTGGGTCGAGATGTCGTACGCCGCCTTTCATTTTTTTCCAATTCATTTTGGTTGATTTTGATGGATATAAATAGAAAAATTATTAAGGGTTTTATTACTGATATTTATATTTTTTCTAAATAAAACATCTTATATCAAAAAATGAAAACAAAACGACGACTCACCAATCGGGAAGGTCCTGTAATACGGGCATAAACACACATAATTACAACAATACAAGACAGAAACTGACGCATGAATTATTTAAGACCTCTGTCGTAAAACTTCAAAAGAGAACAGATACCTAAAAACGCCTAGTACATCTTATAGTAGTCCGCCAGTCACGAAACGAGCTATTATCGTCTTGCTCGGTCGTAGTAGAAAAAAAAAGAAGCGAAAGAGTATTCGTTAAAGCCAAATTCGATACGATCTTTTAACGACCATACGCATACTCGTAGGTCCCAATATAATAAAATGCAGTTGAATCGGGAAACAGAAGAACAGATTATTGAAGCGCAAGTCAGAAGTTCAGCTACGATTGCTGCAAACGGTACATCCAAACAGCCAGGCGTTCACCTGAAGCTAAGCGCCATGAAACATGGAAGTGACTAGACGGGTTTATTTACTACCCGTTTCTTTTTCGCCAGCGAACGGTTCACCGATTCCTTTCTTACTGTCAAATCCAGTGACAAGTGGACGCTTATGGCAGCATTCCCCTTATCTGAATCCAAGCAGTCGCCGCGGTAACTCAATAAACGTCATAAGAGCGCCAATTTTTTCCCACCCGATGGCGTCGTCTATACTGCGAGGCTATCTTTTATGCGATTTCCCCAATAACTCTTCCTCAATTCGATTTTTAATGTCAACGCCTTGGAGAGGAATTGCCCTCCCGCCGACGCCCCACTCTCTCCGACGAGAAAACAATAAATATGAAGCGTATGACGCCATTAAATCAGGAAGCATTGATCTCCATCAAGAGGAGACGGCATGACAGCTGAAACGATACCGAAAGCAATCATTTAATAACTGCTTTTTAAGACCGACATGGAGGCATTTTGATCGTCTATGCAACCCCATGCGGCATCACGCTCTCGCATCAATGTAGATGTGGGGCGTTTATTATCGCGTGGGAGGCGCGTCAAATCCTATCCAAAACGCAATTAATACGGAAGATTGAGATTTTATCGTCTAGGACTATTACTCGTGACAGTAACTCCTCCGAGAAAAACACTGCGACAAAACGAGAGGAAACATAAAGATGGTTGAGACAGTGGGAGCTTTAACAGCTAATGCGGTTAATTTGTCTGTGGCGCGAGATGATAACTTCTGAGCTCCGATATGAGCCTACGGAATGGGTATGAGTTTCGGATCGTTGACACTAAAAAAAGAAATAGAAACGAAAAACTCCGTGGCGACCGAGTACTTATTTATCTTATCACGGATTTCCATTCCGGTTGCTTTTGTGATACATTCTCCTTCGCGTGCTAATCGCCGCTAAATGAATGACGGCGATGGAAACCACATTTGGGGAACGATCGCTGTGAAACGCTTAACGGTCGCTAAATCCGAACCTCGTGATAGTAAGAAAAAATGTCGGAATGAGAGCACGTGTCGAGCGATCGTAAGTCTTTAAAAAATATTAAAAAGCTTTCCATGACGACGGTCAACCACCTTAAAAATAGGATCGGCGGTGAAGACGCGAAAATCTCTTACGCGCCGCTTATCTCCTCTTAGTAATTCTGAGGGTGTCTACTCTGTAGTAATTTAATAATGTCAGCCCTGAAGGTAATGCAATAATGCGCCACTGCGTATACTTATGACATAACCTCGTTAGACTAGTTTCTAATAGCATTTTACGTAGGATATGGCGATGAAAATTTCTTGGTCATAAAAATGTAACTATATGGAAATGAGATTTTTAAATAGACTCAAACGTTAGTTTAGGCTGGTCCTGAAAAAATGACTCGGTGCAATGTGATGAGTCCAAGAAATATTTAAATCGCGTGACTGCTCAACTTATTTAGATAACATAATTCATTCCACGAAAATTTCCTAATAAACTATACTTCTAATTTGTATTAAATTCTGAGCTAAAGGTGATTACATGATTTCATTAAATTCATCCACCTGCTTCCTGATTTGCAACTCTAAAAGAAAGAACTTTTGATTATTTCATGTTACAAAATAATGAATATAAAGACCTAATTGGATGCATTTTGTAGAGCGACATCCGCTATAAAAATATTTCCTAGTAAAACAAAACTTTTCTAAGAGCGTCAAGTAAGGCAATCCTGTGATCTTTCTTTGCTCTAATATTCCGTAATTTATGATGAAACAAAGGCAAATTTATTATAACTATTATATTACAATAATATAATATATTCTCATAGTACTATAAGATTATTATGTTATATCATCTATACTTATATTATATAAAATTATTATTATTATTACATATACTGTACATCAAATAAAATGAATCGCAATTTCATCATTATTATAAAATTCAACGATGTTTTACTTTATGACAGCAAGTGGAAATGAAAGGCCTATGAGAAATCAAAGAAGGGCAATTCGCGTTTTCCCGTGAAGATCGACGAAGATTCACTGCCCTGAAAAATTGCCCCAATAACCTACAACCATCGATGACAGTTTACTAAGAATTTTAACGGTGATACCTCAAACAAAAACAATCCTGGTCCGATACAGTCATAGCCCATTAACGAGACCTAAATAATCAATGCCGGCCGAGATTCTTCCTCGAATGTTCTTGACGAACCAGCAGTAATTCACCGCGGAAACTTCACGAGGAAAATGATTGTGCTATGACACTGGCAAATATATTCAGCGTCGCGTGCGAAAAGAACACTCCCTGAAAAAAATCCAACGAGAAAAAAAAGCAGGCGGGCAAAAAGACGAGGGCGTATCGCGGATGGGAAAGATGGATCTGCACTAACATTCCCTCCATAAATTCATTCGCAACACCTCCCAAACTCCCCTCTTCGCCCGCTGCATCCCATTCTCGTCTCAATTTCCACTCCCTCGAGCACAAATGAGAGAAAAACGCATTTCGGTCCTGTGGCAATAAATCCGCGGCGTTGGAATTGGCTTCGCGTGCTGGGGAAGTGCGGGAGAATATCGCAGCCCGAAGGATGAGGGGCTTAGCCGGTGAATGGGATTAGGAGAGGGGTGCGGCAAATAGAGTGGAGAGGGAAGATCTACGGGTTTTTATGGTCTTTTTTTCGAGAGAAGATCACACTGGGTACAGGGGGATTCGGAGTCCACGACAATTGGCGTGGGTTTGCAGTCATTTCCTAAGAAGGAAGGGGAGGCAAAAAATTTCGTTCTGCCACGCGACAGTTTATCGACCGTAAAACGATCGCTCTTAAGTTTCGGGGAAAATATGCGAAAATGCGCAATGCCGCTCCCACGCGAAGAAGTGAAATTGGGGTGAATACAATGAGTGCTTTCATGACGGTGTATATTATGGGCCCTAATTCGTGTTATCATCTCGAATCTTTCTACCGCTTGGGGAAAACGACTGTAAAAATGCTGATGGGATGATTCAGATCCATTGCCCACATAAAAAACCCGAAGGTAGCGAGGGACGACGAAAGAGATTCTTTTTACTAGAAATATTTTCACCAATTTAAATCGAGGAAAATAGTCCCTACTCAGTTCTTTGATCGTCCATCCTTTGGCGAAAATATACAAAAAAGAGGGCGGTATAAAATACACTGACGGGAGGTATTTAAAAAATTGAACACGTGAAATTGCAATTGAAAGAAATTACGAATACAATAAATAATTAAACTCTTATTTCAAACAACCGCTACGTTTCTTTTTACAATTTTCGTCCTTTATGAACGAAAGCAATTCTTATCTGTTTACTTTCTTATACATATATAAAAATTTAAATGTACAACTTCCTCCAAGGTACCGCTAAAACAGTAGAGTAACAATTATGACTGAATGTTAGGGTAATTGAAACATAGCGCATAGATGCGATTGTACATGTATTTAACTAAAAGAGATAAACGGAGGAACGAACATTTCCGAACTCAAGAGCAAGTAGAGATGACCGAATAAGGAAAAAGCCGACGAAGGATAAACGGAAAGGGAGGAGAGGGCGTGGAAGGAACAGGACGGAGAGTGTGTAAGCAAAATGAAGTTTTTCGGTTTATTTCTTTCTCGCAAGGAGCGGACGGACGCGATTTGGGAAATCGACGGCTCAATAGAAGCGGAGGCCGCGTGCTCACGCCCCTCTCCACCTGACAATGATGTACGACGAGATGAAGGTGAAAATGTTTATTCAACGACTCAAAATGCGCCAAGGAGGTAAAAACGGGTGGAGTTATTTACAGCGGGGAATTTATCGACTCTTGGCCTTTTGGATTCAATCGAACATCCGTGTTTGTATACATATATCTATCCGACTGGAAAATTATATGACAGAAGCGACATATTTCTCGGAATTGACGTGAGCGGATTCAGTTCCCGAGGCATTAGGCAAGTGGTAGATTCTAGGTGGTGACCATACATATTACTTAGGGAAAATAGATACCGCCTCGTGGGAAGTCGCGGTCGTTAATAGTGGGTCTTGGATTTGTAAATCATAAAACGCTTATATTAGTTTCTCACGTTGACACTGAAGCCATTTCTATTTTTTTTGAATGGACGTGGAGGAGGCTGATGTCTCTAGAATCGTAATATATCTGGGAAACATTCCAGTGGTGAGTAATAACTAGTTATGGGTCATCTATCGTCATAAAAAAAGGGGAAATTGGATTTTTATTCCACGAACATAAAAGTAATCGTAACTACATTCATGCATCTGTTTCTTTGTTTAAGCTAAAAGTCAGTCAAAGTCATTAATTTTTATTATATTAATGATATTCGTTCATTATATTCACCATATAGTTTTCATTACATTAATAATAAAGAAAATCGTGGCGAATAGGTGTGAAGAAACTTATAAACTCGGGTGCCAAGCATTCTGGACGCAGTTTGGCCCTTTAATTTTAAATTTCAATCGATACGATTTACGTACAAAAGTGATAAGAAGAATAGAATACAGAAGACAGAATATTTCGATCTGAATAATACAAAGAGTCCTTTTTATATATTTTGTGATTTTTATCGACAATGAATACTCGTGGACAATTCGTTGTCAATTACAAATCAAGAAAGTGTTTCGAAGAACTTATGACAATTACGCGAGAAAGTAAAATAAATTAATATTAGACGCGCATACGTCATATGTTGGCTTGTCAAAACTTTTGGGATATTAAACCAGCGCTCGCATCATGTGACGGAAATCCACGCCTCCCTCTATTCCGGGACGTCATATGGCACTCATCATCCTTAAAAGGCTGGGAACCCAAGCACTTGCGCCATATCTCAGTTTGCTCGTAACTGAATCCGGTAGTTCAATTATCTACTCAAGGAAATAGAATATTCAGCCTATTTGCACTCGCTCGCTAGTCCTAAACTAAAGCCGTGAAACGCACTGCTCCTCCCGGCGCTAAAACGATGGAACTAACACCCTCATGGCAAAGCCCTCCACATCCTCCTCACCAATGGCATCGTTCTCCTAAAATCCAACCCTTTCACTACCCTTTTCCAACCCTCACCGGGGGGAAACGAGAGATCACCTCCATCACCCCCACCCTTTTCCCATCCCATTATTCAAATGAACCTCACGCGAAAATTACACGCGCACACGCGCTTCCAGAGGCCTCACTCCCACGCCGACGTGCGGGAGAGAGGAGAAGCTTGATTCGAGGGAATATGAGGGGCTCTGGATGCGGATTGGGACGTACACACACGGAGGGAAAGGATGTGTGCACACACACACGACAGAGAGGACGACTCTGCAGAGTATTTGGTTACACCCTTTTTTGTCCTCCCGAATGCACGGATGGAGGACACCTCCTCATCCCTTCCGATCTGTCTCACCTACAGCGCCGCGCATAAAACAGGGCAGGAGGACCTTCCTACGGGAGGACAATGGGACATCAATCCATGGGTGAAAAGAGGGGGACCTCTATGCGACGCCCAGCGGAAGATCAAAACGGTGACACCCATCGACACGCCCCCATACCACTCTGCTCTCGAAGCGTTTCCACGGAAAAAACCTCTCGCTCTAACAGCTATCTTGCCCATCGAGCCTAACTAAATCCATCCTTTCAACCCGGTCCCCTTCTTAGAAAAACGTACGCAACATTAGCTTTAGTTTCCGTGGAGCACAATGCCAGGCTTTTTTTGGACGATGGGGTCTTTCTCGGGAGCGTTTGTTTTGGGACACATGTGCCGATTTGGCCAGGCTAAAATATGGTAATTCTTTAATGCATATGATGACGCGAATGTGGGCAGCCTGTAATGAAATTAGGATTGGCTGGGAAAAGGCGTATCTCTGTGAGCCCTAAGCAAAGAAAGAAGAAAAGCAAACATGTGACCCGCATCCCGAGTACGTAAGGACAAATTCGTCGCAATCTCCATTCTGCACTGGGCTCAGTTGTCTTAATGCTTCTGGAGATTGCATTGATGCTGCGTTGTGACACGGCAGAACGAGAGGCCCGCTTCTACAATTTATGACCCATTGTGCTAAATGAAACGTATCTCTCCGGTAATTAATATTGGAACAAACACCACAGCGCATTTGTCACAACACATCTCGGTTGCAATTGTTCGAATTGGTCTTTCAGAACTCATATTGTGACGTTCTCACGATTCGAAAATTTCCACGTAAGCCTTAACCTTAGGATATCGGCAAAAGTCTATCGCACCACAAAACACTTCATTTCCTTCCTTTTCATCAGTCATCGGACATAAAATCGCTGACGTATCTTATATAGAGCTGCATTACCTTTGAGGACTTAGCCGAACTTTGAAAAGGCTCAATGGGCGGATTTGTCCTTCCGAAATATAACTAACGTCGATGACAAATCGATAATACATACAAATCCATCAAAAGCTCTCAAAATAATGCCCTGTCAATTCGTGCGGTATAGAGAAAGGGAAGGGACCGCACAATGTAGGGGAATAAACAAAAATACGACCGAACAAAGAGATTACCTAAAATTCCTCCCGAGCAGAGGGCTGTGAGGAAAGCCGAGCCTCCCTTAAGCGCCCTTCCTTTTTCACCCGCAAAAACCCGCTCCCAAAATCTTTCCGAAACAATAGGTTTCATACCGCAACCGACCCGATGCCTCCCCCAATAACAAATCCTCCTTTTCCTATCCGGATTTCCATTTGCAAATCAAATGACGAGAGGGAGGGGAGGTCGCCAACGGTAAATAAACTGCCATTTCGACTCATCGCCGATGCAATATTCCCTCTTGCTCCCCGGAATCAAAAGAATTGCCGACGAATATAACCCTTCATCCCCCTTTCGATGGTCATTTGTCGGACAGAGATGCCCTCGGAGATAGCGAACGGGGGCGAGAGAGGGACGCTGAGGAACGCCGGGGAAAATTAGGTTTAGCTTTCCTTCAAACCGAATTCAACATTGCCACCCATTTCCCATTCCCAGCCAGAAGTCATTAGGGAGAAGGGGGTACAAACTCGTTCTTTTACGTTAGGGGCGACTTTTAGCGCGTTTAAATTACCGAGGAAAGGGAAAATAGTGAGGGGGAGAGGACGTGTAATTTTAAAGTGGGAAAGGACATTCGATTCTTGTTCGCCATCGGGATGCATGACCAGAAGGGGTTGGAGAGAGATTAGGGGGAAGGATATGGAGATAGATGCTGAGAAGCGTTGGAAGGGACGTCCCTTCGGCGGATGCAGCCATGGCCAGGGAGAGAGAGAGGAAAAGGATCGGATTGACGATTGGTTCCGTGGGGGAAGGGGCAGAGAAAAAAATTGCAGACGCCCGAGATTCTTGTGCAAATGGGTTTCGACTCGAGCAGAGCAGGAGTGAGGGGAAAAAAAGAGCAGCGGAATAGAGGGTGGAAAAAGCAATTAGAACGGGATAGTTTTCATTGGATTCGCAGTAGCAGACGGCGATAGTGTGGCCGAGTTCGCGTTAACGGTAGTCTGTCAGGCGACGCTCAACAAATGGCCAAGAACCAGCGGGAAGAGTGGTGTCGGGAGGGAAAAGCGGGATTGTAGACGCTGCGGAACGGAGGAAGGGAATGAAACAACATTATAGACAATGGTGGCCAAAGAGGAAAATTAGGAAAGAGATTCAATTGCATGTTACAGTTTCCATCGATACAACTGGTTGATCTTCCGGAGGGCGACGGAAATGAACTGTCTATCTATGAGGCGTTTCATACGTAATCTGAAAAGTATTTTTCAGAGAATTTAAATCAAAAGTGCGTTTAAGAAGTAAAATGAAACATCGACTCGCGTATAATTTAAACGAATTCATGACAAATGGTGAGAATAGGCGATTAATCATGCAATTTAGGAGCGCAGAATTTTTGTCACCACTGCTTTTTGGGATAAATTGTTTCTTTGGAAGGAAAAATGCAAATGGTTGCGCAAGGAAATGGAAATAAAGTTGTTAAACATCAAGTGGAAGTGAGTTTCATAATCAGGGGACAGAAGTTACTTACTTATAGAAGCTTTTAAGGCAAAGCTATTGATATCCAATAAACGTTTACTCTAAAGCAATTACTGTACGATGAAATTCATGGATTAAGTTAAATTACAGGATAGCGTTAATGTTTTGTTAGCTGTTCTTTTTCAATTTCGCAATTTTCGAGCGACTTTTCATCTTCAGGCTCAAGAAAAAGAACTTACAAAGAATACCTCAAGGGGGAGGGAAACTAGTTTTTATTAGCCAGAAAAAAATGTTCTCTTGAAAATAACCAGAGGGTATGAAGTTCAACGAAGAAGAGATGAAAACAGTTACTACATGAAAAAAGACGGCGAGTAAGCTGATGGAAACTTGTTTCTGTGGACCAGAAAATAGAGAAGATGGAAAAATAAAGAGGCGAATTTTTAACTGAAACAAGGATGAACTGTAGGGAGGACTCATAAAATAAAGAGGGAATGTGTGGAATGGGAGAGATCTCTTCCGCTACTGTGTGCGTGCCAGCGTGAATGCGTCGGAGAAAACCCGCTGTTGTGTCCGCTGGTGTGAGGCCGTGACGAAGAGGCGTGGATGAATGAGTTCGTTTTATTCATCAATTTCCATCCCTCTCTTTTCGGCTATCCCTCCCTCCACACGAGCGATAACTCAAGCGCCAAAGGTTAAGCATGCGGAGAAAGCGTTGCGACGTCGGAGTGCGGCAAATAGTCCGAACAAAGTACTACTACTCTCTCTCTCTCTCTCTGGACCGTAAAAAAATTCCCCTTTCGTTCTGGAAGAGTCTTGGGAAAACAAACAGCCGATGTGTCACTCGGTCCTATACGCTCGGATTAAGCGTTTAAGGTCGCTGCACGTATAATGTTGACGCTTGGCTGGCGGGAGATCCCTACTGCGCTTGCAATTCCACGCTCTTTTATAAACCTCCAACAGATTTCACGGAAGCCGTGGGTCAATCAGTTTGTAGGCGAGCCAATTTCAATATCATACAACTTGGCTTTTCCCCTATCCTCCTATTCAATCAGTACTTAATTCAGCATCTTGGCACGTACTTGTACTTCCGCCTTACTGGACTGTAATCGTGGAACTTATTATGGAAATTTAAGATTCATTTTAGATATGGAATCTCGTGGTTCTTTCTTCTTGTATATTGTTATTCGAAAGAAATTTAGGAAGATGGAAGTTGATAACTGCACAAAAAGGAACATAATTGAGTAGCGATTTTACCTCAAAGCTAGCAAACAGATGAAATAGCTAGAAGCTAGTTTATGAAAAACAAAGCTCAATATTTGGGATTATGGAAAATTTACATATCGTACAGTCTACTGTTCCCGTAACATCTGATTTACATCGAGGGTGCTCCTTGCTCCTTTTATCCCATTACCATGCTTGAATTTCATTGGAAGAGATTGCCTGTCTCCAACATGCCGCTTTCCTTTGACGTCTTGTTACTGGATCGTCATTCAGGATTTACGTATTAGATATGACCCAACCTTTTGAAAAACTACTAGAACGTGAGAGTTCAAAACCTTGAATGGTGAACCTTTTCCGACGAGAGAATGGAAACCCATTCGATTAGAGTATCAGAAGTAACCCTTTTGTCAGTTTAACGCCCTAACAGCACTAGAAAAAACGATGGTTTATACTTCCAATGGGATAATCATCAATAGGACTTTACAAGGCTCGCTTTGAAGTGCCGCAAAGCTTTTATGTTATATGATACTCGGTACATGAGTGAAAGGTCCTTCCCTCTGTGCGCACCACGACCAGATGTAACCCAGGGTTCGTATTCTCCCATTGTTGAGGTTTGGGTTCTCAGGAGGTTTCATTAAATATTAAAGCGAGGGATTTCCTCGGATAAATGTGAATTCGATTTCCCGCTTTGATCGACACACAGAATATTTGCATAGTGATGGGCGTTAAAAAAAAATACTTTAAAACCATACAGCAATTTCTTTTTGCATTGGCTTGGCTTAAAAAAATTGCAAGGATGGATGTCCAAATATATTTTAGATTAAATGGCCAATGAAAACAAATAGCTTGGCGAGTAAATACGGTAAATAAATACATCAAAGGAAAGAACTTCAAAAACATGACGGTCGCAAAAACAAGATGCTCATTTGCCTGAAGTATCATGGATAACATACACGATGGAACTTTCCACTGAGTCTTAACAGTCGAGGAATTTTGTGTTTTCCGAGGAACAATTTCAAAAAGGAAGCCTCGGAAAGTGTAAACAATCCTCCTAACGACATAAACATTTCTCAGTTGAATATTTCTTTGCTGTTTTTAAGATGTGCGCCTCCAGTACCTCTCCTATTCTCTCAGAAAGCAACAAAGAGAATGTTGTATCAAATGTTTTTTAAATTAGCCCAACAATTTAGACATGTCGTCAGAAGCTCATCCAATACTGAGATCGAAACGAAATTCATCCGCAAGCGGATAAAGGTTAGGAGACATATAAACCATTTCGAAGGGAAGATTAAGATAAGAAGAATTATCTGTCATTTGAAATTGCGCAACGCTGATTACTGATATCTGTGGCGCAAATTTAAAAACGTAATCCGCTAACTCATTCATGTATTCCTCGATTTAACAATGGTTTTCCTCTTATGACCTAGTAAAATGCTAATGAATGTGAAAACTATGAGTTTAAATCGCTTTATTACCTGATTTAACACTATTCTTTTGTTTCAATTTTCAGTCTCTTCGTTGAATACCGATTAGGACTTACGTGACAATGCATTACCTCTAGACTCATTTTTTTTCACTTTCCCAAACGAAATATTGATCCTACGATACTTAATCTTTATAATGTACCTTTAAAAATATTTAAAACAGAATTTAACAATTTTGTTTTATTTTATTTCAATGAAGACAGTTATTGCAACCGGTTAAGATGCATTTCAGCTTACGCCCACGAACACACGGCCCTATTGGACATCGTTAGATTCACTCATTTCCACCCACGAGGTCGGACTCTCGGAGGATCCGACCAGACTGGCCGCAAATCTCTTCCTCCGCCGTCGCCTAACACGTCATCTCCTCCGAGCCACTCTCCCTTTTCTCGCACCTGTTCTCCTCGGCGGCACTCTGCACCGACACCGAAAACTCCCACGACAAAATGGACTCGCGGCAGTGAAAAAACGAGGCCTTTCCACCCACTTTGGTCGCCAACACCTCCTCCAGCACGCCCACTATTCATAACTTATCCTTTTATTCCTTTCTTTCACCCTTTCCTACATCCAATGCGATCTCATTGACGCCCACACGGAAAAAAAGATAAACCTACACTGATTCACCTACCCTCCTCCCTCCGTTTCTCACGGCCATCTGCAGACAACGCACGATAGCCTCGACATGACCACTCGCGACGTACCCCTCTCTCTTTTAGAATCAGCAAAGCTTTCTCTGGCTACACCCACGAGCCCCTCGCGTGTGTATGTCACGCCGTGGTAGGTGGTGGAGAGGAAGCGGTTTATTTTGCGTTTGACGGAACGTGTAATGTCTACGGAGCCAATCGAAATCTGTCAGACTCCTCTGGGATGGAAAACGAGCCAGTTCCAATTTCCAACATGGAAATGTTGCGAGCTGCGAACGTCGAGGCAGACTAATGTCCCGTTTGGAGATTGATGGAGATCGAGAGACGTCCTCTGTTAGCGGCGATGCGGAAAAAAAAAGAAATTTGAACTCTCCAATAGCTAAGAAGAGGTGGCGAAGTGTAAGCGAGTTGGAAGAGAAGAAATGGGCGCAATTTCTCCGACAACTGTCGATATCCAGAGCAGAAATGGAGCGATATATCATGTAACGGAGGAAAGCGCTCAGAAAAATCTACCATTAACGATTGGCAATCCATTGTGAGCCTATTTCGTATTTTACTTCACTACCTAACATTCATATTTTCAAGTATCCCAATTTCTTATTTATGAACATTTTTACGTATGTGTGTACTTTGGCAAGCTAGATTTCATTATGAATAGTATTTGAAGTAGAAACTTCAGAGCAGGAGATGTTTACCCTTGAGCGGGTGCTCCGGGCAACCGATTCCACGCGGTAATTTCAACGCCGCGAATGGAAAACAAAACTCTTAATTTATATCATTCCCACGCGAATTTTGTTCTGAGATAATAAAATGAAAACGAATAAAGGAAAATAACAGATATCGAGCTGTCTAAATTAATTACTTCGATACCTATTCGAATAACCTTGTCGGACTGATATTAGTATTTATCTTTCGGTTTACCAACTTAATTACCTCTGCAGTATATATGAATTAATGGGGAGGAGCAGTTTGTAATTTACTCCCACTGTAAACAGAATATCAATGACTGTTTTTGAATGGCTAAGGATTTCCGAATGATTTTATCTTATGTTTCCCTAGCAATATTAATGCATGATACCACCGTGAATGGTATGATCATTTCCGACGATCGCTGAGAGTTAACTGTCAGAGCAAAAAATTATCCTATAGATACTAGCCTATATCCCTCTACTACAAACCGGACGCTTCTATAGTAGCTTTTACCGTCTCATTATAACAATTTTAGATCATATCGTTTCGTTCTGCGTAACGAAAGCGATAAACTTGTCTTTACCTTAACACATGCAAATGATAACTTATATGATAAACAATACATGCTGATGAGTTAGACTCGATAGTTTCATATTTTATGAGGCAGAAAATATGTATCATATTGTTCCTGATGATAAGTTAAGTTATAAACGTTTCTATGGAATTAAGGCTTACGTTACGATCAAAATAAGAAAAGTCCAGACCATTAAATGATTACCACGATCGCTAAAATATCACTGTATCAAATTTAAGTTCAATTGCGCTATTCTACAGCTGGGCTGACCAGGTCGCGTTCTCCTGGATTCCTACTTGTAATTAACATTATAAGCTAAAAACACAAGATCTCGATGCTACTCTTACCTACCTTACGTATGTACGTGCCTACTCCTTACTAAATCATACCCAAAACGAATTTCCTATCACACATTACCCTCCTCTCATCAGTCAAACATCCTTCACGTAGACCATCCACTCAGGAAAGCATTAAAACATTAAAGCATTAAAACAACAAAACAAGCAGAGTCAGAACACAATATAAATAAATCTCCGCGAGAGCATCGGAAGAAATAAAGTTACCCGTAAGATGATATCTTTCAGACAAAGAACATTCAGCCTCGGGAAACTTTGACGTCTGAATCACGGAGCAGGAAAGATGAGTTAGAGAGTTAAAGGTAAAAAGGCATGCATGCTCCGTAGAATTCACGGCTGTGCACCGATGCGCCGACCTCCAGACTAGAAGACTTTCCACAGACAGAAGAAAGGAACGGAGGCGGTCACAGAGGGCAATGCAGTGAGAACCTCTTTCCGCACGAAACGTCTGCATCCGCAAACATCTTTCTTATTCATTCCAATCCGCGACCTCATGAGCTTTTTTAATGCACACAGCACGTGCGTGAACGCACGCAACGACGGCGATCGCATGCGAAAGCCTCCCTCTAGCTCGGCCCCGCCTTTCCCAAATTAGACTCATAAGTCCCATTACAACGCGTCCCCAAGAGATCTGTCGTTTCCTTATTATCATCCCTTCCCACATCTGAAGGCATTTCATTTGCATGTACACAAATTCGAACTGCGGGATGCCGTCTCCATTCGCGCTTATCCGTGGATGACGTCACTCTATTTTGCATCTCCAGATTCGGTCACCTTCGCCGAGATATCCACTGCATATCCTTGAACAACTCGCTGCGAAGATCCTTGCGATAAAAGGCTTATTAGTTGAGGGCGTCTGACAAATAGGAAATCTACCCCGGAATGGCTACTACTATTTTGTCTCCTGGAGACTAAAAAGATGTGTAAGGCGCCGCAAGTTTTCCATTTGCTCCCGCGGAAACTATATCTCTCCTTGAAATACGTTTCTTGATTCCGAATCCCATGCATTGCATTACGGCACGATTTGCATAACAAGTACCAGGAGACTCTTACGTACGCAAAAATGGCTTCAAACGCACGGCGAACCAAAAGCAAACACGAAGGTTATTTGGCGATTGGTGCGATCTCATAAATATTCTGGCTGCTTATGAATAAACAAAACTGCCGTCTTTGAAATCGGCAGTCCTTGGCGAGTGCGACGATGAATGACCGAGCGGAAAGGATGGAAGATCAAAACAAGAATATTATGGATTCAAACGAACGCTAAACGATGTCGAATAGGACGGACAAAGGGGTGATAAGGATCCAAACTATGGATTCGGTAGCGATTCAAGAATTCAATTCTTCGGGTTCGAACGCCTTCAGGTGCGATTACGTTGCAGAAACAATGCAGCGTTCGCGATCTCACGACGGTGGCGAAGAAGGCACAGAATTGTATAGTTTAGCGAGAGAAAAGCATTGTGGAGGAAGTGGGAGGCTGGTACACAATGGGGCTTTAAGGAGTCATCGGCATAGAGAAGAGTGTATGAATCACCGGCCATGACTCTTCGAGAGCGCCTTGAAATATCGTTCGTGCAGAACGTCAATTAGATTATAGAGGAGAAAAACGGCGTGGTTTCTCTCTCATGCGAACATTGGACCAAAAGGAGGAAGATTTTTATGACGAGAACGTCGCGGGAAAGTCATCAATCTTAAATAGTCAACTGATTCGTTTTTGTAGTCTTCCCTTCAGAGTCAGCCGATTCAAGGTGAAGCAAATTCATGACATATGAATGAGTGAAGGTTAAAATTTAAATTTTACAATTCAAGCCCATCAAGTTAAATTACCCTCGCACACGTATCTCCGTTGATTTGTATACGGTACCGCGTGAGTGAGGAAATATAACTAAAATTTATTATATTCCCGTTCAACAAACCCTTTGAAGTTTGGATCTTGATCGGATCGGCTTATAAAAGCTAAAATTGATTCTCCTAAATTTTGACCGAAGCAAGATTTTCAGCTAAAAATGAGACGAACAACCATGCAATCATCAACTATTCTTCCGATTTTGATAAGTACTGATACATTTTGGGTCCATCATGGGTTAGAAAGAAGAGGAGACTTTTGGTCTCAATCTCGCCTAAATAAAGACGATATTTATTGTCATTAAATTCTGATGCGATAAAAACCTTACATTCCTCCTTACATTATTGATAAGACGAAGGCAGATAAACTAACAATTATTCCACGCATCTAAGTGCATAAATCCATGTGAATTGCCTCGCAATTCGTCATAAAATTTTGCAACTGAAATTCTATTTATAAATGAAGAGTACATCTGCAAAACTACAGTCGATTAAAGCGATTTCGGAATACAGAGAATCTACTCTACGTATACGCAGTCGAGCGAGGAATTGGCTTCCTTTGCGAAATTTATATAGCATTAAATCATTCTCTGAGGACATTCACGGAGAAGCACAAAGGCATACGGAGGATGTAATTATTGAAAAAGGAAGACGATGAAAGGAAGAAAATACTTGGCCGGAGGACGACGGGAGAAGTGAAAGGGAACGTTCCGCATGGCTCCTCTTTCGATAATCGAAACTTTCATCTCTGTCTCGAAATTAAGATACCTTATAGACAAAAATGCTGCGGAGATATTGAAACTTTTAAGAAATCATCTTAGGCACCAACTCAGTTGCTTACAGTTCTTTACAGTTGAGTCGTCACGGAGGAATGGTGAGGAGAGGGAGCGAAAAGGATATTGCATCTCCGGTGTGAAAGAAGGAAAAAACTGCGAACGCTTCGTAAACTAGAAAAGTTCTATTTATTCGTACAATGAAACTGGAATGAGGAACAGTCTAGAGCCTTAATGATACCGCGAGCAATTCCGTCTCCCCGCATAAATCCGCGTGTATTTTAAGTACCAACTCATTTCCTGTCCGCAGTCCCGAAGTTCGCCCTCTGGTAAGGGCAGATAAATGCAGCGGTTTCTGAAACTCGAGAGTAACGCATTTACCGCTGAATTTACCTTTTCTCCTCGGCGAAATATGTAAGAAGTAATACTTCTTTTCGAGTACGTAGATGGCATAACGGGATAACCGTGAGTAGGAAAAAAGGAACGCCTACGCGGAGACGCGGTAGCATGCAAATTCCGAAAGACGAATGGATGTTGGAGACATGAAGAGATGCCCCGGGATATAAAAATCTCGATGACTATCCAAAACGTGCTCAAAAGAACCAAGAGACGTAAAAGGATAATGCGAAGAAGCTTCACTTGAAAAACGAGATAGAAAACAAGCGTGCAACGCTCCTCTTAAGGGTAAAACGCGCCTCTCGGAAAAGACTGAAACACGTAACTATCCTTTTTCCCTCCCAGAAGAGGACATAACGACTAAAATGGCCGTCGCTCTGAGGACCTGCGTTCCTACTCTGCCCTAAGCTGATTAAAACATTCGCATCATGGGTCCTCGCTAACCCTTTAAAAGTATCTCGCGAGTGGGAGATGGGCAAAAAATCCGCCAGTTCTGACCATTCTTCCCCTCCTTCATTCACGCTTCGAGAAAAAACGAACGCAAGAACGCGCACTTCGAAGGAGATGGTTTTTCTCCTTAGAGAATTTATGAGCGAAAAGATATTTTTATGGACAGGAATGATCTAAAAGCTTCTCATGTGGGAGGCGTAGTGCATACAATGAGAACATTTTGGATGCTCTTCGACTCTGAATCCATGCCAACTGAATAAAATAATAGGGAAGCAAAATCTAAGCCCAAAATAATCGATGAAATGAATTAAGTATGTACAAATTAGAAATGCAGACATGAAGTTAGGCAAAATTTAGCATGACGTATAATCTGGGGAATCCCGTGGAACATGTGCGAGTCTCATACATTCGTAACCTAATTTGAAACTAATTCTACCAGAAACTAGAGATACACTAAACGGCTTCATGATAAAATTCTTTACTACACAACAATAAAATTACAAGCACGACCAGGTTTCGTAGCCAAGCTACATCTTCAGGACCTGAAGATATAGCTTGGCTACGAAACCTGGTCGTGCTTGAAATTTTATTGTGGTGTAGTAAAGAATTTTATCATGAAGCCGTTTTGTATTTATGAATACCACGAAGTGAAACCTGAGTCTGTTTAGTTTAGAGATACACTATTTAGAGAGATGCATTAAATTCGAAAAGACAGCGCATCCAGTAGAGGAAGCGAAAGAAAGAACCATTAAATGACCTCCGGGTGACTAACAGTGAATGCATAGCACCTGTCCGAAGGTTTTTAAGGAAACGAATAAATGGCAACGAAAGAAGAGGGAAGGCATTACGCAAGTCCTATGGTTTAATCGAGTACTGGATAAACAAAAGTTAAAACTCGGGAGTTTTTAATGATAAAAATATCTTGTAGAAACTACTGACTGACCAAAGTCAATCTCCGTCAAGACCGTAAATAAAACTTACAATTTGTTCGGTACCAATAGTAGTCAATAGCATTTAAGAAAAAATAGCTTTATTCGATCTAATACCTAATTATTATACTAGTATAACTCTTGTATGGCTATACACAATTTGTCTTAATTTCCTGGCAACGAGATGAAAATCTTACGATACGAATATTAATTAATTTTCGCTGACAGGAGAGTAACGGAAAAAAACAATCTCTTCAGTACCGAAGTATCACGGAGATAAAGAATTTTTACAGAAAATCTACAACGGAGTAGGATTATGTCCAACAGATAACTACATTCGTAACACCCGCTCATCGCATATCTCTTGAAGATCTGCAAAAGGTAATTTAGTTTGGAGTTCCGAAAGGAAGGGTGGTTTAACTACGGCCAATTCCTCACCACCATAGATAGATCCGAAAAAGAGGAGAAATCGTTTCCTTTTCGTCCTACGAGGGGAAGGAGATAAGGGAGGATGTGTACAGAGGGGAAACGGAGAAGGGAAGGAGATTTGAGGTGTGGTTCTTCTTGGTGTGGGCCCTGCGGTCGCCAAAGGATTAGCAGATGCGGGAATCGGAGAGGGGCAGCTGATGGGGGTGGAGTTTGCCTTCCCAAAAGGATTGAGGAGTGGAGGTGGGCGAAAAAAAGATGGAGGGAGAGAAAAGGATAAGGGTTCCGGAGATGTGGGTAAAAGGATCACAGCCATGCATCTCATCTCATGTAGAACAGTAAAATGGGGGAGAGAGGAGGTCGGAGGATTGTGTTCCTATGGTTATGTCGAGGGCGTGGAGGGAGTGAGGGGGGGAGAGTGGAGAAGGGAGAAAAAGAGAGTAGAGGCCACCTTGAAAGTAGACGGGCGTGTCTTGGGCCTATCTTCCGATACGCTCAACACAATGGCCGACCCGAGAGTAAAGGCGTCTGAGGGAGGAAGACGGAGAAGTGGAGATGGAAAATGGGAAGATGTGCGGAAGGGAGAGATCTTGTGAGGTGAGAAAGGAAGAAGTTGAGAGGCCGGAGGAACGGAGGTAAGAGAGGAGAGTGGCCGAGATAGCATTTCTTGAGGGAGGGAGGAGTTTCGCTCCTATAGGAAAAGATGGTCGATAAAGGATGTACGCGGGATAAAGGAAGAGGTGGCGGAGAAGACGCAAGACCCTTATTGCTACACAAGCGATTTAGTTGAAGGAAAAACCAACGGATAGAATAAAACAGGAAAGGAGAAAGATAGACCGATAGAGGCGCAAGAATAGCATGATAGTGATAGCTAGAGAAAGGTACAGACAGAAAGCGAAGGCACAACTGGAGACCTTCTATCATTGCCGGGAAATGTATTGTGTAGCGTAACATGTTATTTTCCCTATTTGATTTGGAGCTTTTTTCGGACGGATTTGGTGGGTGGTGTGTGGGTGGGTCCCCCGAAGAATAAGGAGACCCTCATTGCGTAGAAAGGGAGGCGAAGTTTATGAGAGGATCCAGGCTCACAAAAGAGAGAAAAGAGGCAGCGATGCCGCCGCGTTAAGGAGGAAAGAAGTCAATTTTTAAGGATCTCCCTCTGGATCCTATATTTTTTTATTTAAAAGCGTTCACGGGCGAGTGGATTGGTTTTTTCTTTACGTCCCCTCCTCGAGGTCACCGTTTCGGAGAGCCTACGGAAATAAAAAAGGGCTTTGCCTCCATTATAAAATATGCGAAACTCGTACGCACTCTGTTCTCAATTCGTTGGAATGAATAAGGGAGAGAAAGGGTCGATAAAAACAACATATAGCCTTCGCTAATGGACCACTTTCAATCATCGGTATCACTGATAAAACTGCCGCAAGAGGAACGTCACATCTATCTTGCAGTCGATTTCCGCTGAGATCTGATAACTAGGTACGATTCCGTCGCGGATAATACGGATCGAACTGACCCCCCGTTTTCCTTCGTTTGTTTGTGAACGTTTGTGTAATGAAGGACTTGGTGCCACCGATTGACAAATTAAACGAACTAGAAAACCCCCGGAGGTTGATAGAGCCTTCTCCTTCAATGAAAGCTTTCCGGGGTTCAAATCCCAGTGTCCGAAATTAATAAAATTTGCAAAATGGCCTGAGCTGTAGATGCACCTTCATATAAAAGAACTAAAATTAATAAATTCGAGTAAAACGTCAAGATTAAATCTTCGGAGACATTCCTAACAAATTGATTCTTCGCAATGAGAGCATAAGTATGTAGCACCACGATGCGGTCAACAGGAGAGAAAAGTTTTTTTGACATAAAGCAGATATAAAAGAGAAACGATATTCGAGAAACCAGATTCTTTTGTGGAATTAGCTCAAGCAAAAGAGTTTCTCTTAACCTACGGACCACAACGGAACACATTCAGCCTCGAGTGGACACGAGCAGGCCATTAAGAAGTGCAAATCGCCACGAAAAGAAGTGAAATGTAAATTAAATCCGCAGCAATCTCTTCTTATATCTTAGGTCAACAGTCCGAATTGAAGGCTAATTGGAACGTTTTCCTTTCACTGGATGAAGACGAGCGTGGTGAAAAAACATACGGATCTGTAACGCCACCAGGAAAGGCACGGAAGCCATAAATGAAGGGAAAAAGAGATTAAAGACACTTTCACATTCGTTCAACAGAAACAATTCCTTTCCCTCTATCCAATGATAACATTAGCCGGATCTACCTGAAATGTCGACTTATTTTTCTAGGAATCCCCAGGGCGACGAAAAAGATTTTTTTATTATACAGAACCGCCTAATAGCGTGGTTCGTTATAGAGCATTAAAAAATAGAATCAAAGGAGCCGACCCTCAAACGACACGGGGATTCCGAGTAGATCACCAATTCGAACCAACGTCACCACGGCAGCTTTCACTCTGCTGAAAACATGATAGCATTTAAAAAAAGAAAGACGAATTGAGAAGAGGGTGATAAGAGAGAGAAAGAGAGGTACGGAGGTGCCGTAATGCTGCCGCACTAGCATCTCTGGAGGCTGAAATGATCTCGCCCATAATTCCATCATTAAGGCCCCTTTCAAACGAACGAGAAAGGAAAAAAGAAAAGCTGTTCCCGATAGCGCGGGGCTGCTTGGGGTGAAGGGATAGCAGGGCAAAAAGGAAGAAAGGATGGAGAAATATTGCCACTTGAGCAGACCGTAAAATGGCTAGACGTTAGGTGGTCTGATCGGATCTCCCGAGATAATACACGAAAGCACCATCTACATGAAACGGAAACTGATGGAGATAATGCATGGACGGTGAAAGAACCGACGAAAAACATACACCGAAATTTTTTTAATGCGATGACACTTTTAGAAAGCCTTAATTTGGCCTAAATTTTAAGTTAGGTATTTGAGAATAAAGCGAAAGGAAATATTCTGCGTTATATGAATATTAAAAACAAAAGTATCGCATACCATTCCAGTAAGAAAGGTAAAACAATCATTAGACGAATTACCACGAAAAAAATAACTCAAAGGACCGAAATATTTAATTGCTATATATATATTCTTATCTTCGTGTAAAACAGAAGGGTATAGAAACATCTCAAAATCAAATTTAAATTTAAGGGCATCAAAAGAAGTCAAAAAGGCATACAGACAACTACAAATACTATTTTATACTGAAGAACTCATTCTTTCCACTAACGATTCGCTATAGGAGTAAAAAAAGAAATTGGTCGATTGCGGGGAGTTAACACCTCAACCACGTAAATCCGTTGCTTTCGGGGTGTCAATTGTGTTAAAAACGAAATGAAAAACCACCACAAAATTACCAACTATTATTTCGAAAATTTCCATCGAATAGAACAGAACGAAAAAATTAAATTCCTCATTCTTTTCCAGTGTTAACTGAATTTTAAGAAATGAGCATAATGTACAAAATCTTAATGTTTTTCAAAATTTGACGAATCGAGAAGACTTCCTTAATTCAGCGAACGATAATATTAGCACATAAACAAAGGGAGGAAAAAATGCATACGCTCTGTCAGGCCGCGAAGACGGAGCAAATCCTCTCCGAAAATACTCCAGGGAGATGAATCCTTCCAAAAAATAAACGGGGACCTGATATCCTAATGACTATTTGGAGTAAGCCAACAGTCTTACTATTTTCCATGCTTTAGAGAGACGCGATAGGTTATCAAAATGAAAACGTAAACGAGTAGGTGGAGATAAAGCACTGGGATGTACGCATGGGATAATTGCTTCCAGAAGGAAATCGCCTGCGTTTATACATGTTGTTTATAGCCCCCAGCAAAGGGGTAAAAGAGATAGGTTGAAAAAGGAGGCTTGGGAAGAGATGGAGAGGGATATGAGTTTGAAGGCAGGAGAGCGTAAAGGTAATGGCGACTCTTGGAGCAGAACTTCTCCCCCCGCCCTTCTCGACCGCGAGGCATGAGGAGATGGATAAAAAACCGAGGAGGACGCCGGTTCATTGCCCGGACGAGGGACTCGAGGCGTCATTAGCGGTAGGAGCGAAGGGGAAGTGAAAGAAAAGATGGATACGACGAAAGAGATGAGAAGGGCGAGGCCGTATCAAAAGGGCCGAACTACCCGCTGCAGTGAGGGAATGGAGGTTTTGCTCGAAAACTATTCGAACTTTTAAGATAGGAGAAGCGGAGGAAGAGATAAGGAGAGGAATAAAGACGGCATGTTTCGGAGAGTGTCGCTCCTACGATGCTATACAAGAGTCCTTCACTTAGCGAGCTACAGCCATTCTCCTAAAGCACGGGAAAAATTCACCAGCGGAAAGAGACGACGCGGGTTTATACCCCAGTTCGATAAGGATTACGACAAAAGGCGCAACGCTTTCTATAATAGAAACGAAATCAAACGGAGATTTCCATTAGATAATAGAACAGTTGAGCATGAAATATCAGATTCAGGTTTGAGTATGAATTCAAGGAGAAAACACTAGGTATTAAGTGAAAGTCAGTTCACGACGGCGTAACTCTACTAAAGGATACCCAACGTAAATTATAAAATTAATACAAAGCTACTCGATTTTAATTACATGACCCCTTTGCAAGATGACAAGCGAAGTTGATTGCTATAAGGAATTCATAAATTTTCACATTTATGTGAAAGTTGGGAAGTTACTCGCAAAGGAACAATTAGCTGAAGGTATGACTTGTTAAGAAGCACACTCAATGAATGATTATCAATTTACTTTCACGGAGTTTAAAAAAGAACTCTCAAGATAAAATAATTTTAAAATTCGTTCTAATATGACTGAGCAAAATTGAAGCAAAGTTTTGGGCTATACTTATGGCACTTGCATCACTAGAATCAACGATTTTCATTACTAGAGTTCGTGAGAAAGTTAACCCAATTCAATGAATTCATACCTTCAAAAGCTCCCCAGGGTGTTATAGCTAAGCAACCAATTTATAGTTCGTTGGAGACGACTCGACTCAGTTCAACTCAGAGACGCAACGCAAAGCAGAGAGAGTAAGATGAATTTAAGCGCGCATTATTTTAACACGCACAGAAACCCTTTCGAAAACGTTTCTCTACGTCAGCATTTTCCCCTAACCATCTCCATTCAATCCTATTACACGCATTCATACCCAGAAGATGTTTCCATTCGCTACGTTCACCGCTATCTATTACGCTCACCGCTAATTACCGCTAACTCCCCTAGGATTCTCATTCGAGACACTGACACCAGGAAAACCTCGCTATCCCACTTATAACAATCCCCCCAGCCGTGTACAGGTTTTGTTTCCCCAGCCCATTTCCCTCAAGAACGTCCTTAACGGTACGATCTAAACGATAATCCGGCATAAACACGGTCCAACCAAACACCTCCCTCGTTGAAACTGAAAGCCTTAGCATATTTGACTGATATAAAATGAATTCGTATGTGTAATCTTATGCACACTAACCCTAGCATAAGTGAAGAATAAAGAGTAATTGTACGCAGTAGATGCTCCTTTATTTTTATATTTCCTTCATAGCTTCTGTTATGCTGTAACATATGGGCGCACTGCTTTAGATAACATTCCGTAGTAGAAAACAATGCTGGGAAAAGAGTATATATTAACTAAACAGTGCATTAACGCATCGAGTATAGTATCAATGTCTTATAATTATGCGAAGTAGAAAGAATAAATCGGCGCTGTCGGCGCCTGATGTTCGTCAAACACTGGTGGAGAGGTTTATAATAATACTGAATCACTAAGACATCCTACCAGTATATATGAACTCTACACTGGCCCCTCAAAATTTTTCCTTGCTCCTCTTTCCTCAGCGGAGGTGTTTCATACTTCGAAAGTGTGTCGGACTGAGGGTTACAAAACAATAATTGCCGCGGCAGCAAAGGGAGAAACTAATTTCACGTACATAATGGATTAGCGGGATGGAACGCTTGCGCGAGCAGAAAAGAGATGGAAAACACAAAAAGCTTTCCCGACTTTCAGCATTTCACAATGGTCTATGGAAGGCAAAGAGAGAAAAACTGGCCTCGGATGGAGCATTTTTCTTTCTAGAAAGGTTACATTTATGTATTCCTGCCGTTATGGGAATGCATGGACGGTCGACGAGAAAAAAGTGGGGCGCGGGAGTCTATTATCTTTCCCATGACTGAGAGCGAAATATAAAAGGATGTGTACATATGTCATCGAGTTTGTCGATTTCTTTTCAAATACCTTTTTAATGTATCAGGGGTCAAGGGTATCGAATTCCCGTCAGTTTTGCGCCAAAGAACGTTTTAGAAAGGCAGCGAATTTTAAAAGGGAGAAAAATAATCGTTTTCATCGCAAGCGGCTAACTTCGCAGAGAGTATTGATCGAAACGCACAGTCAATGCGAGTTCATAATTCATAATGAAAAATAATTTGATTTTAAAATGAGTCGCCGCAAAAAGCATTGACCGCGCATCACATTGAAAGCATACAGCACTTTCCTGAGCTCAATAGAAATGATCACTTTCGCTTAATGTTATAATGAAGCACACCGAAAGAGCTCCAGAAAGAAAGCAATCATCGACGGAAGACAAACTGGTTATGCAGATGGCAAAATGTTGGCACCTGATAGCAACGACTCCAGCTCTTGAGTCAAAATTAGTCTACATACAACTTTCAATGATCATTCTTTTATCTATATTTATGAACTTCGGCGAAATAGACTATGGCTACAGTAAAAAAAACTTTATATTTTTACGGATGATTGTTTTGTTGATCAATTCCGAAACGTTTCTCACCGTGACTACCTTTTGCATGGCTCAAAGGGAAATTAAAAGGACGTATCTTTAACATCAACAAGACGCGCTACCTTTTAATCAGCGCCGAGTCTCGCCGAGATCTTTTATTTACACCAAATCGTGGCCAAATTCAATTACGAATAGCATCGAAAGATTTTTATTTCCCCATTCAATTAAATGACGACGGTCTCTAGTTTCTAATTTACGGGAAACAAATTACAAGATTTAATTAACGAGCCGGACAGTAGAAACAAAAACATCAACAATTTGTCAATAAACGACGGGAAAGATCAACTTGAAAAAAATAGTGACAGGAGATGGAGCAAATAAAAATCATGGGATTTAAAAAAATCCTGCCTGCTATACCAATAACTGAAGAGAAATATAGATTCTCATAAAATGTGAATAAATTCCATCGAGCAAAGTGACCTGCTAGACCATTCATTAAAATTCAATAGGTTATATAGCTGAGTTTTCGAGATAGAATTAATGATACTAGGTTCAAACACAAACATCATTTACTACATTATTCATCTGTATTAGCCCATAGTTCCCGAGAAATTCGGAACATAAACAGATAAGTAAGAACACTGACTATCAAAGGAGAATATTTCGATTTCATTCACGTTCTCGCAAGAAAGCCGCCTTTGCAGCGACGTCTTCCGAGAGAAAGATGTTCTTGAAATGAAACTCACCACGATTCGCGAAACTTAGGGAGGAGCTGCACAACACAAACGCAACGCTTGACATGATCTTCAAAGAAGGTGGCGATGTTCTTAGCCTATTTTTCCCTCTCTGTAGAGCTTAATTAGGAGAAGTTGGAAAAATCTTTCGAAGAAGTCGAACAAAATAACCAACTCCCACCCACACAAAACTCGGGCGCGGGAAGATCGAGAGGATTTGCAGAAAAGTGTATCGACTTTTCTTGGGGGAGAACGAGGGCGATCAAACACTCGCAAGCGCGCTTATAATAGGCTTACTCGAAGGCAGTTTCCGAAGTGGGGAACCCCTGCTCGACGCCAGAGGTCTCTTCCAATTCTATCCGGGTCTCAAACCTTCTAATCACAAAGAGGAGCATCTTTGAGGACACCATCCAGCGTTGAGTCATTCAGTCACCCCTGACAAGATGTCGAATCGAAATCGTTCAAATATGGATCCCAACAACTATAATAAAAGGTGGGAGCTAAACTCTTCTGCATACGATAACGGAAATTTCTACCGTCTTCATACACGAAGCCTCTTTCCCTTCTCCGTTTCTGCAACATTTGAAAACTGGGAAGAGGAAATTGAATGAACGAGGGTGAAAATGAATCGAAAATAAAAATCTAAGAAGACGTGATATCTGTAGCGTCTTCCTTCAAAAGAACCCACGCGCTCGTACACGAGGCAAGAAAAGAGCCGTTCGCTCCGTCAATTCAATTACTCGTGGTTTTCCGATGACTTCCTTTGTGGATCCGGAGGAAGCTATACCGAGTACTCATCTCCTAAAACATGTACGTTGGGAATCTTTCCATTACGTCTTTGGATAGTAGAAAAAAGGACCTTTTCGCATTCTCGTTTTTTCGAACCAAAACGCGAGAGCGAGGAAAATGAGTTAAGAGGGATAAAAGGATTTCGGGTTATAAACTTCGTTTATATGGCATCCTTCTCTATCCTTTTCCGATACAGAAGATTTTCCTTAATCTCCCACTCCTTGATCCGCTTCCTTCGAAGCTTGAACGCAAGTAACTTTTCTCGAAGATTAAGAGATAGGATGATAAGGTGTTTCCATTCAAAGGAAATACGGCTCGAAATAAGTTATTCTTAATGGTTATCACCGATAATTCTCCGAGCTATAGAGCTTATTCGCAACATTCAGGCATTTAAACTTTCTAAATAATTCACCGATGGGAAAGGACATCAATAACTTATGAGAGACTTATTATAGCTGAATCGATAGACAATCTTAGGGCTCCAAACAGCTAAAAATTCGGTTTAAGTTTTATTTGATATTTTTCTTGCGAAACCATACGAGCAGTAAAATATACAAATAAAATAGACGTGCATGATGCGTATTATCATTGGAACAATCAGGACTACCCTAATTGACTGGCAACAGATTTTGAGCCACATTCCCCCTGCGGATCTCCGACGGAAAAAAACCCCTTCTCCGAGAATATAATAAGGTGGTTAACAATCCCTGACTTCCCATACATAATGACAAGCCAAATTTAGAAACAACAGATTATGCTCAAGAAATCCATCAATAAAAACTGCTAAGGAACTTCAAAGAGCAGATTTCCGGCTGATAGAAGATTGCAAGACAAGGGCATATGATGGGAATTTCTACCATTTTCTGATGGTAACTGACGTCTTAAAATACTACATTATTAATTTAGATACGGATATATAACTATTAATGTAACTCTCATTAACAGTTTATGAAATTTTTATTTTGTTATCTCTTTAAAATTTAATTTATTCTGATATGTAAAGTCATACGATAAATAAAAATAAATAAAATAAAATACGAATAGCAATTGCAGAAAAAAATATGAATGTCCCAAATTAACTCCCTGTACCTACTCTTTCTTTTATACCTTATTAGAGTGTTCGTACCTTAAGCATGATTTTTATGACGTATCACATGGCTGTGGAAACAAGAGAAAAACTGAATAGATGGATGCTGTACTCACCTATTTGGACATACATCTTCGTCCGCACATCTTCGACCCAGGCGGAAGCCTGCAGGCACTGCGTTAGGAGAATGAAGAGCACGATCGGAGCCGAAAGACTGAAGGCGGTTCTGGTTTGTCGGCGAAGTGCGGCATCTTCGTCGCCTCGCGTCGGCCTCACGCGGCCGATCTCTGGGTTTTCCACCTCCGACCTGACTTTGCTGGCGTTCGCGATTATGTATTGCGTATCCGCAGCGGCCTCCTTCTCCACCGGCCGCAGTAACCTGTACAGGTGATACATTTCAACGATTGGAAGTCACTCCATTTCCCCTCCTTATGGCGTAGGAACGACCGCCGCTATTATCCTCGCTGGTTCTTCCAGAAGGCAAAGACTCCTGATCCTGCAAAAGAAAGATACATCTCATTAGTATTCCACTTTTGAAGAAGAATTCTTACAGGATACTCAATTCGAAACAAATTACCAGACCTTCATCTGATGACTTTTTTTTAAAAGGGCGATGCGTAAGTTACACGGCCGAGATGTCAATTAGTGAAGGATATTCCTAAAAAATGCAATATCCGTTTATTGGAAAGGACCATTGTGCCAGGAGGAGGAACCCTCGCTTTCGATTATACGCGTGAAGATGCAAGTTTCGAAAGATAACGGGTACCTCTTCTCTGGCACAACCGCTAGACAATATGATTCGCCACCGCTTACGTTCACCAGATGGCAGGCGGCAAGCTAAATCCTCCAGAAACAAAGAGAGAGATTGAGAGAGCGAACACGAGTTGGATACCAAGCCGAAGAGCAACAAACCCTGCTAATCCTCTGGAACACACGCACCGAATAAGCAAACTACGAAGACGAACGTGGCGTGTACATCGACATCAAGCGGCAGCGACAACGATAAACACACGCAAAATCACGCCTACGCCGTGGACTTTCAGATTCTGCGGTCAGGAAGCTCCCGGTCCATGGGGAAGATCGCAGCAACAAGGCAATGAAAGGGGGGGAGGATATTGTCCTTTGACACAAGAGACGAATGTTGCTTTGGCCCGCGAGGGAAAACGAGGAGCATTCAAAGTACCGCGCGTGAATGGGACGAGGGTCTGGTTGCTCGGCGAATCCTCAATTCCCTATCGGGGTAAATCCATGGCGGAAGAACAACCAACGCGGTCCGTGCAGACTTATATCAATCCTCGCAAACCCCTCCCACTCCATTCAAACCACTCCGCCTTCATCCCACCAACTCCCAAAACCAACCGAACCTCATCCTCTTAATGGCTGAACCCTTGGGACCCGTCATAATTCACGACGACAGGCGATGCCATGTTGCAGAGATCGCAGGCCGGCGGAATGGGTAGGCAGAGGAGAATTGGTAACAAAGTAAACGGGATCTGGAGTTTGGAAATGGTCGGTCGCGCCCTGGAAGCTGGGAATGCAAGCAATGAGCGGATAGAGTGAGAGAAAGAGGAATGCGGAGAGGGAAAGGAGTAAAACAAAGAGGAAGAAATGGTAGAACGGAATCAGAGAAAATGGTGACATGGGGAGGGAGAACCGTGTCAAATTTGGCGACTCCGGACACGAATTACTTCTGTACAAACAGCGGTCTAAATGAGGGGATTGAAGGGGTTCCGGAAAGGGGTGTGAGTGGGAGAGGGACGAGGGGGTGAGACTGAAGAGGAACATATATCTTTTAGTGTTATGACGCCTCTCAGTGGCGTAGAGGAGGTGAAAAGAGTGATGGGGATTTTGAATAAAAGGCCCAGCACTGAGGGGGGTTCGCCAAATTTAGTTTTCTATTTCGCCTCGCCGCACACGACTTACAAATTAGAATGAGGGCGAGCTTTTGGCTATTCAGTGTCCCTCTAAATAACATCAATCACGACATTTTTTCGTAGCGTGTGGGAATAAGGAATACGGAATGTTCCCTCGTTAAATTAACCATGATTTCGGCTGAGCTCTTTTTATGCTAGACGGCCGCACGTAGTCGCTTTATTTCGACTCCATAGAAGATTGATTCATTCAATCGGCATAAGGATTTTTCAAGGACAATTTTCATCGGAAAGAAAGACGACGGCTGCGTGATTCCCCATCCATTTCCGCGTCTGCGAAACGCTACTCGTAGCGAATCGATGAAACGGAACTTCCCTGTTTGCACTACCGCCGTCGAGAGAGAAAACAAAAGAGCTTCCCTCTTCAACGGTCTCATAACGGAATTTTTACCGATCCCATTCGATCGAATTAAACAGATCGCATCCGCGACTCTTGGAAAAAAGATACGTCTCCCTATTCATTTCCCTTTCATCTGGCGAAATAAAAAGATAAGCTCATTCGATTGGGGGAGAAACAACGGGGCCGCTGAAGGAGGAAAGAGGATGGATTTGAAAGAGTGGGAGAAATGCCCGGAATGGGGCCGACGGGCCAGCAGCGAGAAAGGGCCGGCGTTGGGATGGAGAAGGGATGCGGGTGGAGGAGGACGGAGAAGAAAGGGTGAAGGATGGTACAGATAGGCCACATCAAACAGAATAATGGGTCATCATGCGTCACGAATACAAACTAGACGGCTCTGAACACGCCACAGAAAATCCATTCGGTGCCAAATTAAATTTCCTTCAGCTCCCCTCTCCGCCGCACTTCCCGTCCTGACCAATCTCTGCCTCTCCAAACCCACTTCTGCACACCTCCCCCTCTGAGCTGGAACGAGGTGGTGGAGTGCGAAAACCTCCCCTTTTTCCTGCCCGTGAAATCCTCCTTACCAAGGATGAGCAAACACGGCATTCCTATCCAGCGGCATCGCGCACTTTCCCCGCACAACCTTCCCACACCACACGACGTCCATATCGCCATCTCGCCCTTTTTTTCCTCTTCTCTATATCTAGCAATCTACCCCCCCGATCTCGAACCAAACACCGCCCCGATCTCACTCCACTCTTATGGTTTTTTTCAACCCCCCTTCTATCTAACTTATCTTCGTTATCTACGTGTTATGGTCTCTAACCCCCTCTGCTACTTATTTTTACTCTCGAGGCAGTTTTTCCGGGGAGGAGCGTTCACGCTGTTCTTTTCATTCTCTTTATCGAGATGGCGGTTGCTTATTTAATTCTGGTTAGGATGGAAATGACACACTGGGGTAGTGGTTCTTTCTGCGGAGATTTTAACAGGAGGTTTGTTTGAGATAGAATTACTGCGGTGTCAGAACAATGGAACTGCGCTGTATCTTTGATTACCGCTCTTGCGAGGAGAGAACATTCTAATCTTTAGGCAACGACACTCGCTCTTGACACATAAATAAAAGTTTGAATGGAACAATGAATTTAATAACCGTAATTTTTCTAAGGAAGTATTCCGCATTAAGGCTGACTCACGTTGTGAGAGTAAGTGGGCAGTAGAATAAGGAGTACAAATAATTACAATTGCTAAGAGGAGGAAACATCACATCAAACTCTCCATACCACAATACTTCTGTTGTACAATTACGAGCACGAATAAAAGTTTCATTCTCACGATGCGCCATAATCAGCGAAATGGACAACGTAACTCAAGAAGAATGATTACCGGCTAGTTATGCAGGGAAAGCTAATTAAGAATTTTAATCAACAACGTTATTTCTACCTTGTTATAAGCTACATAGTGGTTGTTAGAACCAAAATATTTTTATAACGCCATTCGGAAATTGACCACAATTAAGCATTCTGTCTCTTCCACGGAAGAGAGCTTTGCCAGAGAGATAAATTTTGCAAATCCTGGCAGCATTACGTAATCTTTATGATACGATTAACGTTTTCAGTCCAAAGAAAAAGTTACGAGGCATTTCTGCTGTCTCGCGGCCATTAAAGGAAAAGGGGTTTTCCCTAAACCGCGTGTTAACCCTTGGCATTCGACTTTCTCTCTCTAACTTCCTTTTCATCTCCCTCTTGCTAGAGTTGGCTTATTACCGCGCAGGGGTTACCCCCGTCCTTAACTCTGCAACCTTTCCTGCGAAAATCCCTTCCGTGATTAATTGTAGGAGGAGCCTTAATAGGCCTAACTTCATCGCGCACAACAATGGAGCTACCTAGCTACTTCCCATTATCCCATCTTTCCCCCATTATCCCATCTCTCCTCAAACTCATACACGGTCTCTTCTTGCGTCCTTGCTGACAGTCCAGCCTAACTCTCCTCATACCATTTCTACCCATCATCGCCTTTTAGCTTCCCATTTTCCTTTATGCTGGGATTCAAGACTTGTTCCTCTCTCTGTTTTCTGTTCAATTCCCCAAAGAAAGGATGCTCAAAAGAAGGAAATCTCCCCTCGAGAAATATCTAAACCAACACTTTGTTTCACTTAAAAGTCAATGTTCTCACAGATGACAGAGTAAATATGGAAAACTATCACCGGATTTATAAGCATTCCCCCGGTACCGAACTGTTCACAACCAGTGTGTTAGATATCCGGATTGTTCTTTGCTAACCGTAATATTGAGTAGTCCAAAGTCATAGCTTTAGATGCTCCAGGGAGGCCGTCATAAAAACACAAATATTTTGCCCTCCCCTAGAGAATTCAGTTCCCCACGGACGAATTGTCCCTTCTTCATGGGAAGGATTCTAGGGTAGCTACTGAACCTCCTGCTGAGATCTAACGGTCCCAACAGTTTGATTCGAATTTCTATCCGGCTACTTCTACGCATTTATTTGCGTAAATTTATCCCCCGCAATGACTATAGGAAATGAGGCCGATCGTAACTGACTACTTTGTTTTTCGTAAAATGACCCGACTTTGTAAGATACCCGTCATACGCAGAGTTTCAGCGGAAAAATTACCGCAAACTAAAGTGACCAAACATTAAACATATTATTGCTACATCAAGAATTTATCTTTCAATTTAACATTTTCACGAGCCCAGATGCAAAATTATGTATTTAAAATTAATTATTGTTTTCCGCGACAGTAGGAACCACTTGGTATAATCACATAACTATTATCAATATGTTTAAATTCTCTTACCCGTATCCTAGCATTACAAAATGATCGCAAGACTACCGATTGTTCTCCAGTATCCTGATCGATCCATCATTAACGATGTGAAAAAGAAAAACAAACCCGCTTGAGATCCGTCAAAGAACTCCGAGAGATAGAGAAGCGACTTCAATTAAAAAATTCATAATTTGCGTAATTGCTCCGGGATAAAAATACGGCATATCTCCACGGAGACTTTCTCAAAGATTCTCATCCTCTTCCTCGAACATCCCGTCCTATATTCCGCTCTATCTATCTCAGCGCTATGATCCACTTCCCTCTTCATCTTCTCCTTAGAGACACCATTCTCTACCCCATCATTCCCCTTCCTCTGCTTTCATTCTCCCCACTGACAACACGCGCGCTCCACGGGAGCACCACCACCAGATAGCGGCCGCAAAAGTGGGAGAAGCAGTAGCGGCAGCAACCGTGGGAACCATTCGGGGAAGGAGAAGCGTAAAAGGGAGATCTTCAACAAAAGGGTATATAGGAAGGGGAACAGGAAGGAGATAAGAAACTTGGACAGTGTCTTTCCCTTTTCTTCTACCCTTCGTGTCCCCCCCTCGACCCTTCATACAGCTTTATCCTGGCATTTCATCACCGACGTCTACCCCACTTCCATGAAATCCCGCCGCGTCTCCGGCCCTTCCACCCTTTTTAACTTCATCGCAGTTTCTTCTTTTTACTTCCCGCCCCTCGAAAAACTCCTTCCAAACGCCTCGCAGGAGTTCTCCGGCGTTCCATTCCTCTCCTATCCCTCTCGAAATCCCTTAACCTCCGCATAGCTGCCCAACCCCTTTTAAAAGCCAGCACCCTCTCATCTCTTCAAACTTCATAACGCGGCGAGCACAATCAGCAGCAGTTAACATGATTAAACTCCTGCGAGGGAGGAAGAGGGAGAGAGAGAGAACGGCAATAGGGATGACTGCGAGGAATGATACCTCGAAAGGGATATCGAGGAAGTAGATAGCGGAAAATTTCACGAGAAAAAGGAGATGAGTTTAAGAAAATTAAAGTAAAAGCCTTTTTTCCGTTACCAAGCGAGATTGTTAGGGTGGCGGAAAATTCAGGGCCAGGGAAAATTGCGATACTGAGGAAAGGAGAGCGCGCCAGAATAGCAAAAGATTTTAAATGGGAGATATCCTACATAACATAGAACTGAATATACTCAGAGAAAACATCAAATTACTAAGAAATTAACGCAGATAATTATTATACATGTATGTATACTCTTCAAATGAGTAAGTACGGTCCTTCTGCTCCGAATTATATCTCTGCAAACGGCATCATAAATTTATAAAAAAAATTACAGTAATTTCGTAAGAACAATCTTGATTGACCACAACGAAGAGTAATTGCAGCAAATTTAAAGATAAAAATCATCGAAAAAATAAGGAGATTAGACATGAGATTCGAGCTAACTGCACTACAGAAGTCAGACAACTTTTCTTGGTTTCCTAAAAATTTCCCGATGCAGACCTCAGTAATTTTAGAGATGAGAGATACATTACAAAACTAAAGCATCAAGAAACATCAGTGCGCATTATTGATTAAGTTGCCAGATCATAAGCATTAAAAACTAATTAACTTTATTTAACAAAACTTCACATATTCCAACAAAAATTACTGCTATACCAAATCAATCACTAACGAATATAATGACGGAATGGAGGAAAAGTAATTTCCCCGAGTTTTATTTTTAAAAGCAACCACAAAGTTTAGTCGAAACAACCAGCAAGACACTCGCCAAACGGCTAACACGCCTTCCGCTCTACTGTCTCCGAGATAAAGAATAATACTTTCTCTGCTTGTTCTCAAACATGACAGCTAACAGCGTAAGCGAGAATCACATACGAAGCGCACAAATTAACAATACAGCGCCTTATCGGAGAACTCGAGTTTCCGAGGAAGAACTTTCTCCCGACTCCCTTGCCGCTTTTCAACAGAAAATGTATCAAGAATCGCCTCCCCGTCACTTTTCTTACTTGAGAAAGTCCTTCCATCGCTCGAGGACCTAGAAGTCGTAGTCCGCGAGAAGAAAACCGAACAAAAGAACGAAAAATAATAGAGTGAGAAGTGCGAAAGAGTGCATAGAGGGAGGAGTAGAAAAGGAGTTTTTGCGGGACCCTAAGGGAACGAATATAGAGTATTTTTTGCGACACGTAAACAACGCGAGAGAGAGAGCTGAGGAATCGAAAAAAGCATGGGAATGAGCAGAAACAAAAAGAACTTTTAAGCAAGAAAGGAAAGACTGACTCTTTTGGAGAGGTCAGGACAAGTGGGGTGAAATGCTTTGGGAAAGACTGAAAAGTGGAGAAGAGAATGGATCCCGAAGGAAAGAATAGAAGCGGAGAAGGAAGTGGCCAAGAACCGGGAGGGAATTCGCCAATAAAGCATCTTATTGGGAGAAAACTCCGTTGAAAATAAGGCGACAACTCGCGAGAAGTATGGTTGCTATGTAGTCTTGTGGAGTGGATATGAAAGGAACGGAAATGATTCCTTTGGGGTATAAAACGATTAAAAATGATGGACTTTGACATCTCGAACAATGAAATACGTGTATAGCCATTGGGAACCAGTACAGTAGTTAAAAAAATTTCCCTTCCGTAGGGAAGTAAACATTCGTATATATTCCAAGTACGAATGAGCCGGCCTTGGCGGAGGTACTAGCGTGATAGCGCACCAACACCAAGGTTCCAAGTTCGAGTCCCGGAAAATCGGATTTTTCTTGCAAGGGAATGGTTGTGTGTGTGTGTCTGGTTTACTCTAAAAGGGTAGGGGTTAGGCTGATCATCCGTTGGTTAAAATTAGCGCGCCAAAACTAAATTTACTATAATTACTATAAGTGATCGGAATAAGGCTACAAAAGAAAAGAAAATTCCAAGTACGAACAAATAACTTACTTACGAAGTCTTTCCAAGAATCTACTGTGGTTAAAATCTAATCTACTGTTTATTTTATTCATTTTCAAAGAAACGCGAATGAAGAAGGATCCCGACGACCTGGACAGCTCATTAAGATGAAGTGCTCATGAATAGGCGAAGGGAAAATTGCTTATGGACTATTAAACAATGAGTGACATTAAATTCGTAGAAATTATAATGGTAAAATAATAAAGAAATACAATATTCCTCGCCTTTAACCCAAGTGCAACTTGTCCTGGCGACCCACATGTGTTTATATAGAGTATTCTTTTTATTTCAAAGAGAAATAATAAAATAAATATATGACCGCTACTTTTCCGAAGTTGATTACTGACGAATTAAGAAATATTTCCTCTTTAAGTTTAAGAAGAGAAATGCAGGCAGAGCAGAGGAACGGTTAAAGAAATTGTAAAAGGAGAAGCAGGAGCTCCAGCGAAAGGGTAAAAGTCCATCGGAGGCCTTCGAGTGAAACAACGGCGTACAGTCCCGCGGGGCATCAGAGCCGTCCTATTCTTGCAAGCGATGGAAACCCAAGAAATTGTATATCAACCGAAGAGAAAAGCCGAGCGAGATAAACTAACGAGGCAATTCGTCTCGAGATTTTCTTCCGTCAGGCATAAAATAAAACGGGCACGGTACGCCGGGGAAAATGAGGATGTAAAACATTCGAAGAGAGAAATCTTGAGCGGGATTGTTTTGTTTATGAACTAGTTTTTCTTACTCCCAACCGTTTAAAACATGATCGTCAATTCACCAAAAGAAAAACAACCGATAAAGATAAAAAATGCGCAAATAATCACTTTTCCGTCATCACTTGCATTTAAACTATTATGTGAGTAAAGCTTCTGGATTTATTCAACAAATGCTCCGAGAATTAATTTATCGTGGGCTTCGTTCCCCACTGACCCCATCTCTCTTTCCGTCGTTCCAAAATCCTAGACCAATCTTTATTCCACTTTTACTCTTTCCACTTCCCGCACGTTATTGCGTCAATGGATCCCTTCCGGATCCACGCTCGCCATAGAGCTCGTTACGCGTCGAAAAGAGCACACGCTGAGTTTGGCACCACTGCTCACCGCTCGGCTGATTCCGGACGGCCACTGTGTGTCGCTGCAGTCGCTCTCTTTCTACCGTTCGTTTACTCGCTCGCCCAAACTTTTGCCTTTTTATTTTCGTTCTCTTACACACTCTTCCATCATCCCCCTTCATCATTCGCCTCCTATCTTTACCTCTTTTCGTCCGCTTTAATGCTCCATACCTCTACCTCGTCCCCGCCCATTTCAATGTTCTCAAGACGCAAATTAATTTAGAATTTATGCATGTAACACAAAAGGCTAATGCTGACGGAAAGTCGCCAAAATAAATACTTAAGTACAAATATTATTGATGTTAGAGCTCCTGATAACAAAAATTAATATTTTCAACAGGGATTATCTGCTCTTTTCTTTTCGAATTAATTCGGGTGAATTCAGGTAAAATGACTGGAGAGTAAAGTGAAGGCGCCGTATCAAATCTTGTCGCAACGACCCTGTTTATACCTGTTGATGCGTATAGATACACATAAGTACATATAAATTAACAAAGATGTGCAAATACACATCGCGTGTTTACTCGGCAACGCCCTTTTGTGAGCACAAATATAAATACTATTACAAATAAAAGACGAGGATACGAAAAGGTAAAGCGAGAGGGTCTGTCAGAACGGGGAAAAAAGGGTTCTCTGCGTCCGCTGACTTTATTACGCGCTTTCATACGCTCTCCAAATTTCTCATCCCTTTTATTGGGGATCAATAATGTTGAAAAACAAAACAAAAGGGCGGAAAAGCGGCGTAAAACCCGTTTAATTTTGCCCAAGGTGTTCTCTTCCTTTGCCGTTTCTTTGTGCGTAAATGCGGCAACCGACATTATTTTTGCTTTCGGGTTTCGCATGGGATGGCATGGTTAGTTTAAATCGTTTAAACGCCATTCTGAATCTCTCCTTTTTCTTTCTCAGACGCGCAAATTCTCTCTCCCGCTGTTTTTTCAATTCCGAGGCACCTGGTCCGTGTCGAAGACGATTGCCCTCTTCCATGTTCCTTGTGGCCGTTAATTACTTCTCCACCAGGTTACTGCCAAGGGTCGCTATTTCATTTAATTCCGACCGGATAGCGGATGTTCTCAGACGACGGCGGAAAAACGCCCCGCCTCCGCTGCCCACGGTTCATGCGGGGATCTTCAAAGGAGTCCCTCGAACCAGCGTCGACAGATATCTGTTTCGTTTTCCAATCCAAAGACACTCGGGTGTCGATATTAATCGACTTCGGAAAAAAAATTGTTTTTCCCGAACAATCAAAATTATTTGAGGGATCGACGTAAAAATCCGAGAGATTTCTATTACTTCCAGCCCGATCGACCGGAAAGATGCAACATGCATGAAGAGCGGAACAAATCCCCGTAATTCGTGATTCGGACACGGAGTGCAATCTGCCGATTCATTGGGCTCTATAAAACCGATTGTTTTTGGCCCATGGAACAATTTGTTCAAAAATGAGTTTGTTTATCCTTGATCGTCCTTCCGAGAGGAGTGAGCATTCATATCGTTTCCATTCCCTCAAAATTGCTGACAACGCCGCCGATGGGGGGATCTGATGCATTCACTCACTGCTGACGTTGTCTGTGAGCCTTTTAGTGATCCGAAAAGTTTCCATTGGAAACAATTTCGTTTCTGGGTGTGATTTCGCGTATATGGAACCCGTACCTCGGTGGGTTTTGATTTCCCAGGAGTTTTCAATTAGAATTCATTCAGATACGGTTTTTTGCTGATGTTTACAGTCAACTCAATCTATAGAAGCTTCGTGTGTCATTGCATGATTAATCCACTTTAATATCAACATAAGATTCCTACGCCCACGATTTCCCATTACTAGTATTATGTTCTTGTTAAAACTGTTTTTGAGTAGAAAAAGTTTTCTGCAATCCTTTCATATTTTGAACGAAATTCCTAAAACCTTATTTCGAGGTATCTGATAACAAACTCTCAGAAAGAGCCTCCGAATTCCTTCGGAACTGATATTAACTGGCATTCTACTCCTCCATGCACTTCGCAACTAATGCATAATTACTTTCTTGCGGGTGGAACCCTTTTATGTGGGTCGGGACACGAGGAAAGTTGAGGGAACTACACCTCGCACCGCAGGGACAACAACCCTTTCTTTACCCTCGTTCAAACTGCTTCCTCCTAATTTGGCCTACATTCCAAATTGCGTACGCTGCATCTCTTTGAATCCTACTCCTTCAAACTAACCGAGATTTTTCTCCCTCCCCATCAACTTCCTAGATCCTTCGGTGAGGTAGAACATGGCTATCCATGCAGTGTACACAGGCAAACGGACCGAGGAAGCTGGAAAGTGGGACACTCGACTCTTGGTAAACGGATGGAGAAGAGATGGAGTCACGTCCGCCGGGGATACTTCTTCCAGTAGTCGAGGCACTCTCTCCCGGTTTCCAATCAAACATCGGGGGAGTAACGCGAGAGCCAAAAACAAATAGGACGGAAAAGGGGAAGTAGGAAAAGAAAACGGGATAGCTGCATCGCCTTCAAAACATCGCCGAACCTATCCCTTGAAGCGAAAGAATTTTTATTTTCCCTCTATCTTCTTCCGCGCTCATAACCATCGAAGAAAGCCAGCCTCTTTACTGTTTCGACACGCGCTGCGTTATCGCCGCACTAGCCTAGAAAAATAATCCCGGCACGCCCTGCGGCTCGGATTTCCGCGAGAATAAATTCCTTCTACGTGTGAAACAGCACCGGTTATCAACAACAGGGGAGAAACGCACGAACCGTTTCGTTATTTTTTTCCGGAGCGAGTCGCAATTAAAAACCCCGCGGATAGGTTCCGGAAAGCGATAGGTATAACTCAAACGAATCGGAGTAAAAAAAAACGGCTCGCTTTCGGATGCCAAAAATCATTTCTCATAATGGAACGGGCCAATTTGTGAGAGCTGATGTTATTTCGAAAGGAAAAGAGAGAGAGAGGCTTCCATCGAAAAATAAATAAGTAAATTAATCACGCCGGCAGAGATAACATTTTCTAGCAACATATTTATTCTGGAAAGCCATTACATGGTAGGTATAAAAACAGAGATATTTTTAAGCAGCAGGAAACTAATTACCGGACGGCTGCGATAAAGCAAATAGCGCGGAGGCAGGGAAAAACTTCGTCATATGGAATGAGTGATATGTGTTTTTATGATGGCATGAAGGATTAAGAAAAAAATGTCTATCGATACGGGTAAAGCTGCAGCATTCGACAATGGAGCGAGCGATTTTCATTTGGATAGGAAATAACATATCAATAAACGCGGATGTAAGTCACCCCAGAGCTATCAAGAAGTCAAACTTTAAATGGACTGAATTTAAGAATTGACTGACTTCATTTATCCAATAATTAAGGCTGCGAATTCAAATACCTTACTGTTATTATGCATCATCAACTAGTGTTGCTGAATAAAACATCGGATCTTAATTTGAGGAGAAGGGATCCTGCGGCATATATATGTCTCAATAATAAACTGCGGAACTCGGATGTCAGGATGATTCCAACTAAACCGATTCGAAGCAGACCATGCCCTTTCAAAAAGTATTTTTCCCTTAAAATTGAACTCCTCCTCGTAGTAAACAAAAGACGCTACAACCTTCTCTCCCTCTCTCTCTTCATCCTTAAGCAAAATCAAGGCAAATGCTGTCCAGAGTAGACCGGCGTAACCAGGATTTCTCCTTGCAGGGAAGGGTTTGCAGCCATGGAGTAAACACTGCATTGCCTACAACCCAGGGGCAGTAATGCTTCCGCTCCAAATCTAATGAAAATATGAACTGATTTATTTTAACATGAATGCCCTGCGAATCTACAGCTGTGTTTGTATGGCATAATTGCGAGAGCCCATCCTTTCGCATGCTTTCGTTTATTTATGGCTCTGTTCTCATGGGGGGAGGGGTTTGAACCCCTAAAACCACCTCCTTAGATTCGCCTCTGAAAGTAGACGGCTTTTAATGAACCGAATTGCAAGCTAGTTTAGGAACCACTTTCAAGCCTGATTCAATCAGAAATCTCATGATTGTTGGTTTCATAATTTAAAGGCGAAGATCCCCAGCGAGAAGAATGACCACTGCTATCGAGTATCTGCCAGCCCTTCATCCACCTCGCCTTGCGAACGATTGATTCCTTCAAAGAGGAATAGAGAAAAACAAGTGAGGCGACTGAAAAGAAAAGACGTGGCGTGAACCGAGTCTCGGCATCCTCTTTTCCCATCTCCATGTGTGCGTTCACCCAAAACCAAAACCCACAAGCCTGACTGAGTACTAATGGATCGCGACGCAAATCAAACTGTGGGAGAAAGAGTCACCTCGTGGAAGGGACCGTGTTTCGACATGGGATTGAGAGGAGAGGACACATTTTCCTTCCCAAGGGAATCCCGACCGATGAGCGGTGGAGGATAAAACCAAGAGCTTTAAGAATACGGCGGGATAAACAAACGAGCTGCGACCCGCTCTTACCCGTTCAGGGCACTCCGGGTTTACATTAGTCAAAAATGTTTTCCTTTTCGCCGGCTTCCAGAGTGGAAAAAGGTATCGCATCGAGTAATATTTGACGGAAAAACACGAGGGAGTGGCGAAATCTCAAGTTTTCCCTCATCAATTAATTTAGTAATGGAAGCAGAGAATCAAGAAAAGCAAAAACTTCTTGGAAAAAAGATAGGTTTATTTTCCGAAGAAATTTCAAATTCATATTCCATGTACATCGTTATTCAAACCCCAGCATTTTAACAAAAATAAAGAGTAGATTTTTTTCTGAGAAGGAAAGGAGAATACCTAGAGAGTATTTTTCGCTGGAATGTTAATTACCGAATATCATAGATTCATCTCATTTTTATAAGATAAACAATTTTTAAGGTAAGAATATAATTAAAGGAAATATTTTTATATTCTCGTAATTTTATCTCAATGTGATTCTAGTGGTCATGAATACATCGACAAGTTATTTTACAATCAAGAGTTTCCACTGCCTAGAACTCGCTAATTCTCAATTTAGAGCTCAAACTACAAGTTAATTCCACCAGCGCATGTTAAGCACGGGCAAACACTGTACTCAGCTAAGTAGGAATGAGAATATCTCTAGGGCAACCTAAAAAAGCATCACTCTGGCGAAAAGCGCATAATGCTTCCAAAAGCTTTCTAATCAGCCCGTTCGCCTCATCCCTGACATTCAGCAAGACTCGGATGGCACAATGGGGATGTGCACGTTCCGGGAGCAACTTCGGGCACTAAGATGAAAGAGTGGAGACCCTGGTAGCAAACATTTCCATAATAACCCATGGGACGAAACTATCTCCGCACAACTCGCACCAAATACGAAAATTATATGCGCGGCCTCAACTGCGAAAATGTTCCCGACGTATGCGCTGACCGAATGGATGGAAATATTCCACGTACTCCTCCCATTCGTCCGTCCCTTAAGGTGCCTAGCCTCAACCCTTTTTTCCCTTTAAGCCCATGTCCTATTCCGAAAACCTCCTCCGACTACCCCTTTGCCGTGTTATTCCCCACAACTCAATTCCAGGCTCCAACCTTGGGAGGGTAGCTTGAAAGAGGTTCTGTAATCAGTCATGATCATCCGAGACGCCATCCATCAACGTCAATGGCAAAAAGAAGTGGGTTTTTAACGGGCTGTGCGAAAAGTGCACTCACTTTATCTCCTCAATTTACTCCTGAAAACGGACCGGGAAGAGAAGAATGTGGGGTTCCTTTTGCCCTTAGCGTAAAAAGTAGGCAAAGAGGGCGTCGTAAGGGTTAAACCTTGAATAGGGAGCACAGTTTTTACTCTAAAACGTCGATTTCTTTAATGATTTTTTCGAAAATATGTTATCCTATGCGTTTGTTGGCTAAGTTATTTTAGGGAAATACCTCTTTGAGAAAGGAAACGATGAAAGAAATACTTTACTATACACGGACTAAATCCGTACTTTTTCATAGGTTTTCAACATACTTGCTCATTAGTATTTTTCTGATTCTCATAAATGTAATCTGAAGTGATTCCTAAATAACGAAGCATGAAAATATGGTACTTCAGATAAATCGAGCGGAAGAAATCAATTAATTGAGAAAGCATGGCTGAAATCTTCAGCAATAAGTAGCAGTATCCAGCAAAAACGTAAGGTGACTCATGTTTGCAATCTCTTCTGAAGTTGATTGCGAAACGCACTGGCATCGCAACAGCTGTATCTCGGGTTTTTTCTCTAAGTTGGAAAGGTGATGAAGAAGTCTCTTCGCACCATCGACCCTGCTCTCACAAAAATCCTCCACCTAAAACCTATTAGTTATAGCGTTAACCACCCGAAACCTTAAGGTGTCGCAAGATGAATTAGTCGGTGATGGCGCCAATCCTAATGACCGCCATTTCTTCCACTAGAAGAGAAGTTTAAAACATAGGCAAGGAAATAGATCACCTTCCTATCTCACAACCACCCTCAACTATTCAACCTTTCCTGCCCAGAGATTAACATATCGGTGAATACGAACAGAAATATTAGAAGGAATGATTTAGAGTCACGTCGACGAAGTATTAGATTTTGACTATGCCAATAGGCATGTCTACCTTCCTTGGAATCTGATTATCTCTCAGTACGATAATCCATGAGGTATCATACTTCTTTTCTATCTCCTGAATCTCGTGAGATTGATTTGTATCGAAATGTTTGTAAACAGAACTATATTTGAATGAAATGGAAGATTTTTACCGATAACTGAGATACATAAGAATACATTTTTATTCTCATTGTCATTATTTTGACTAATATTCTAGGATTTGCACAACATTCAATTGGCATGGAAATCCGACAAAATTCTATTAATTAAGAAAAACTACTCATTCCACAATTGACCGAAAAATTGACTGCGTATCAATTTTACTGACAGTTTCCTACTCCTTTCTGTGGTAAAGAACGGATTTACTGCGGAGAGAAATTTATCACTCATGATTACAAATATTTAACGTGTGACATTAAATGTTCACATAAAATACAGACATGAACGTATAATTATCTATGCTTTTACATGGCAACATCCGGAGTTATCACGAACCAGTATCATTTATACTGCAATATTGCATACGAACTGAGTGAGGCTAATTTTTTAATTCGAAACCTGTGCATAGACGCCTACAAGTTGACTCTGTCGTCCACCTCGGAAGCCTCTTAAATAAATAAACTCGCAACCGAGTGATGTCCTTTTAAAGGTGTTCCTCAAGCACGATAACGGATTGGGTTCTCCTTTAACAAGAGGAGGGGCCCGATGGGAGCAAAAGGGGAGGATTGCTACGCAGGAGGCGCTCAAACCCCATGTGATCAATCCACTTCCAGCCGTGGTTCCTCTAACACCGCCCCCGTCCGTACCGCTGCCGCACATCCCTATGCCTCTACCTCAACACTTGCCCTCTCTCTCCCGATCTATTTGCATAATGTCCACCGCCGCGTCTCCCAGCCGACGGACACCGCATCCCTATCCGGATCTAACTCGGCTTCTGCCGTGAACATTTCTCAACGTCACGCCATTAGCGTCATCGTGGCGAATCCACTTGCGACTAAAGGGCCAACCCCTTATCCAGATCCTTTTTAAAAAAGTCTCTTTCTTACTTCTTCCCAACCTCTCCTTCCCGGGAAATATTTTCCTTCCCTTATCCAGGTGACACGCCCTTAAAAGCCTTTCGCGTTTAAAATTCAGGTCGGTCGGGAGAACGACAAGGATCGACGCATCCGCGATTAATTGCCGGACTAATGCATAGAATTAATTCTACGGTGAAACATATTGGCGGAATACAACGCCGGAATCATACGATAAAACCAATTGGGATTTTTTTAAATTGGAATCAAAGTATCGTACTCGTACATGCGGTAACATGGTAGTGAAAATGAGACACTTCGTTAGCCCTTCCCACACTGAGTTCCCAGACACATATTTGTCCATCATTATTATCAAAGGCGTAAAATCTTTTCATATTCAAATTAAAGTTTATCTCGCGTTAAAATAAAAGGAACATTTTTACTTCGCCTGATAATCGCAAAATAAAAAAAACTAAGTTATTTGGGATAATTTGATGATGTGAGTTGAATGGCTAAACGGAAGAGAAGGGCATGGAGATAAATCTGAATCTAACTATTAATTGCACTATTCAGGTTTAATTAATCGCCTCTCAGCAGGTTTCAAACTATTTTTTATCACAATACCTATAAGCCCGGAATTTAATTAAACCACCAAGGATTTATCTTACAAGGGTCACTGTTAACGTCGAGTTTTAATTGAAAATAATCTGGTTCAATACCTGAAAAAATGTTAGGCAGAAAAATTTACATCCGGGCAACTTTGCCGTAAGAATTGAGTGGGCGCGAAAAAAAATATACAAGAACACACTGGACCAATTCGGTTTATCTTGGTTTTTATCCATGTGGGCTAATGAAGGAGAGACACTACGACCATTATCATCCCAAAAAGGAAGGTATTTTTCAAGGGATACGTCCATTAATGGCAACTTTCTCTGGGGCAGACCACCTTCAAGTAACCAAGCCTCGGGCACTGCATAACTTATTTTCTCGTGCAGAAAAAAAAGTCATTGGACCACCCAGTTCACGTTGGCACTCCCATCTTTCTCTGAATTAAAAGAAAGCTATTCAGAGACAAAATAATATCTTATTCTGCGCCGCAAACCGCCGAAACGACCCGCTGGCTGCTCACTCTTCGGAACCGAAATAGGGACGAAAAAAAGCACGAAGAAACCGAACGGAGCGCTTCCGAGTGCACGTAGAGGAAAAACTATCTTTCGAGTCTCTTGCATCGGTTTCTCTCCTTGTGTGTGTGTCTCGAATCCTTGAAAAATCCCAACAGGCACGCACTACGGAATGAATCCCTCCATCGTTCTCTCTTGTTTCTGCATTTACGTAGGGTGGAAGGTGAAGCAGAGGGCAATAGCGAAGAAAAACCCACAAGACGGATGGTCTTCGCGGTGCCCCGTGACGCCCCCTGAGGAAGGAAGGGATGCAAAAGGGGAGAAACAGGACCCACCCTCGCCCATGCAATCCCTCGAGGAAAATCACGCAAGAGTTAAGGCCGAGGAAACAAAAGTTTTCGAAATTTTTATGGGCACTAGCGTTATTTGAGCGTGAGGAAGTGTGTGGGAGCATACCACACACCCCTACAATTTCGAATTACCTTCGTCTCGAGGGATGGATTTCTAATTAGGTGCATTATGAGCAAGCCTTTTCCAAAGACGGCCATCCATGAAGGCTGTGCTGAGTTTGATATAATGCGCTAATGTATTTAAGATATCAATCAAGTACAATTCAACATCAACGCATTACAAAAAGCAACGATTAGAAGTTCATCTTGTAATTCCACCGTTTTGCCTCAGTTTAAGGAATAAACTCCCTGAGTTAAGTATCCCACGTATTTTACAACGAAACAGGTATTATTCATTTTCATATACGATCATTTCTAATGGGCCTCTACCTGGTCTTAGAGCCTTGGGCTTCTAAAAGCCTAAATCAGCTCCTTTCCCGACTAAACTTTTTCTAGCGAATTTCTTCACTCCGTTCCGTGCCAATTTTGCTACCTAATCTATTGGAGAGTCAAGTCTTAGATACTCCTAAATTTGAATTAATTGCAAGATATATCAAAGTGGTTTCCCTGACTTAAAAAAAAGAGTAATCACCACAAAAGTTTGAACCTAATTATGATAAATTCATTACAGATTACTACACGACGACAGAGGGAAATTGTGATTCCATCAAAAAACTCGATGAATCCACATTCTCGAAAATTACGTAAACTTTTCGCGGTGAGAGACAAAATCATCCTCCGACCGGAAGAATGAAAGTAGCAACAAAAAACTTCGGACGAAATTTCGAAGCATCTGTCTCTTTAAAATCTTTTCCAGAGACGAAACGGTGAGAGAGTGACGCGTCAATTGAGCAGGGGGTGCCCGCGGAGGTCCAGGAGAACCTGGATGCGGACGATGGGAATCCCGACGCCATCGGCGGAGACGCGCGGGAATTGCGGATGGTAAAAATAAAATTCGCGAGGTAGGCGGCATTTTTAAGCGACTGGAATGAGGGAGGGAGAAAACGACGAAGCGGATCGGCAGTCGTACGAAGTTGATTGCGGAAATTCGCAATTACAGAAACGAAAGGGTGGAGGAAAGAGATGGAAACGAGAGAAATAACGAGAGAAAATTATTAGGAGCGGTTTGGGATACGGCCGTAGGGGTGGAGTCGAGATGGAGAATGAGCGGAATGCAGCTGATCCGTGGAAAGAGGCCGAGAATGCACGTCCGATGGCACTTAAAAGGAAAGGACTGGAACGAATTGCAACTCGCACAGAAGAGGATTTCTATGAAGAGCCGCGTCGGAGATTTTTTAAGCGCGTGTTACGATGGGGATGGCAAAAAATAAGGCGCGTTTCAAATGAACAGGAAAATAAATCCGAGGGAAACCGTTGGAGGGGTTTATGCGAGGTGATGGTGCGGAAGTGGAATCTCGGGTTGTATGAAACCGCGTTCTTTTCAACTCGCGAGTTTTTACCGTGGATTGCGAGAAAGGGCTCTATCGCTCTCATGGCTGAAGAAGGAGGTGAGAATTAACGTTACCACTCATTCGACCGTTGTTAATCATTCAATTTAGATAAGTAATCTCGAGTACGCTCTACGGAAAGGATACATAATTTCAGTCCTCATCGGATGAAAGACCTATTCAAACTCAATTTAGTCCGCTTCAATGATGGGAATTTTTTAGCAGACAGAACGATTTCAAATGGAGGATGCAGGAAAAATAGAGGATGGTAATTTACTGTATGAGATACAAAAGTAACTCTTTCAAACTCTTGAAACTCGTTTTCGCGCATTTATCGCAGATTTATTATCGCGTTTTGATGAGATTTATGACTTTTAGTGATGCAACGGTAGATTAATTTTTTTAGAAAGTAATAATTATGAAATTACTTCAGTTTTCGCTCGAATAAATTGCCAAAAATGAAAATAAATAATTATAAGATAATATCTATAATTTACTAATAATGTATATAATTGACGAAATAATTTCAAAAGTGCGTATTCCAACATAAAATTATTTGCATTAGGTAAATGGTAACAAGGATATTGAGTAATATATAACCATGATGGGGAGTGAGAGCTGAAGAAAATTACCGAAGAGGATCAGGGAAAGTTGCGAAAGGAACTACCGAAAACTACAAGGGACGGGTGAAATTTAAACGAAGAAAATGGAGTAAAGTATGAAATTTTAAACAGTACCACCCATCAAGAAATTGGATACGTGTCTGATTTGCCTAAATCCCTCCTTCTTTCGGATATAGTTAAATAAATCGGGAAGCTAAAAACAAATCAACGAGATGGAGAAAAGAACCTTTTTCACCTCCAAAATCTCCGTCGGCTCCATTCATCTCCCTACAGTGCACGGAGGACCAAAGAAAGAAATCGAGACGCGTGCATGCAAAGGACATTGGGATTCAGGGATAAAGGACGAAGATAAAAGAACCTGAGGGAATCGGATGGAGGACGCTGGGAGGAAATGGGTTAATGAGTCTTCGGCGAGAGTGATGCATACAAATTTTATGGGGACGAGAGAGAGAAGGCAAAGAGATATAGCGTGGAGAAGGTCGGAGAGCGAGGTGAATAAGAATAAGGGTGGGAAGTGGGACGGAAAGGGGATGAAATATAATGAAAGGAGATATAAAAGTTTTTAAGTAAGGATACTCGAGTGGGGAGATATGAGAAGAGGAACCGGGCGACTCGGAAGGAAACGTTGGAGGGAGTTAGGATCGGGATAGGTATAGGTGGAGAGATAAGGTCGCGAGGGTAATTAATGCGAGGAGCTTTTCCCTTTGTGCCGCGCTCGTGAAGAACGACTTTATGGTGAGAGTGAGCGAAATCGATGCGGAGGGCAAAAGAGATCCCAAATGGAATTCTTTACGTGAGGAAGTAAGAGAAAAACATGGTCGATGGACAGATTAGGAGCAGGTGTTTGCGAGGGTGGTGTGCAAACAAAATGAGCAGAGGATATAGCGGGTTGAGGAATTTCGAAATGGTGGCTGGTACGGAGACGGTGAGAAAATTAAGTCAACTTGGGTCGGGAGCCTGGGTTGCGGAAGGGATGTTTCTGAACGTGTATGCCGTGGTTTTCGCGATTCCCATTCTTATTTTTTTGAAGTAAAAAGAATCGGATGACGTGCATTTGCGCTCGTCAAGAAAACCGTAAATTTAGAGAAAGCGTAGGAGGGTCGATTGCACATCGATTTTATGTTCTACATATGTCTTTGAGATGAATGTTCAAAGTGAAGTGAACGCTTGCAACCAAAATTCATTTATGATCAGAAAGGAAATAACCGCCTCCCAATAAAACGAAATGCGATTTAAGATTAATTCGGTGCTTATATCCCCTGCCACACTCCGAAAGGCGGCTTGCATTGAATTTATCTGGATGTAGTAGTAGATGAATACATAATATTTACATCAAATTTAAACTAATAACCTTGAATTTCATTTTTAATGTGCATCTGAGTCGCTCGTACAAATTTCACTATCAATGACCTGCATTCATCAAGGAGCTACACTTCATTTTCAATCAATCACCCACCTATTAAATTGGGAAATCATGAAGATTAAATACCAAGAAGGAAACGTACAAAAGGTCATACAATGACAAACGAGTATCACTTGCGATACAAGTGAACCGTGGCGCGGCAAAGGCTAAGATCAACCGACCCACTTCAATTCCTTTTAAAATGCCATGAGAAAATCTCTTACGACCACCCTTGGCGAAATCATGTAGCAAGCCCCACGATAAGAGTTCCCGCAATTTTATTAATCTTCCGATCTGAAAATCTTCTTTCTCTTACGAGAAAAAAGGAAACGATGTTGAGCTAAGTGCCTTAAGACTTCCATCCGAGCAGTAACAGAATTTCCGATACCGGGAAGGGAATTTTATTTTTCGTTCGAGATGCTTCAATGCGACCATCTTTACTCCGAAGCCGCTTCGCCGACGCGAACATTCTTCTTTTCTACTAAGTTAATGTATAATGCACCGAAAGCATCGAGGGAAGAGTAATGATTAAGGAGAATCCTTGTAAAGTTAAATCAATTGCTGTGATAGTACGAGAATCGATAAGACTGAAACCGATTAGGCAAAGGTATATTTTTATTAAACCCTAAGACTTGTTGTTGGGTCGTTCGTACGTAAAAGATTACTTTGAAAAAAAAAACCTGATTATTGATATTATTCTCTAAAATTTCTTTCCTGCCTTCTGACTAATTACTATTATTGATACATACAGTTTTACTATATTCTACATATTTACTATTATTGATCCTAAAAATAAGGCGATAAAGAAGAATATGGAATATCAAATCCATATTTCTACGACGAATAATATAAGAAATAGCTTTGCTCAAAGACAATACGTGAATCTTCCTCACAAGTATGGAGAATACCTCACAAAGTATGGAGAAGAAAGTAAATGAACAGAGGCACTGAATAAAGATAGACCTACGGAAAAGAACGGTAAGACTTGATAAAAAGGGAGATAACTAGCACTAGAACAATCGCAGTCAACAAGTTTTCCGTGACACATAAGACCACCCATGGAGAACTAACTGAAATGATTGCCGGCTTAAATCATCATCTCCATAAAGTCACCTAATGCGATAAAAAAAGAAAAACCCACTTTAAAAAATTTCAAATTAAACCGCTCTAAAGACGAACGCCGGGTAATGCGGTTTTACATCCTCTATGCGTCACGGCCTTTCCGACCAACAGATTAAAAATTTCAATCTTCTCTTTTTAATGATTAATTTCCTGCCCGTTTCCCGTAACGAAACAATCACGGCACGCACTCAACTCTCGCCAAACTATCGCAATCAATAGTGTTTTACACCACGCGAAGAGAAAACACCCCGTGCCAATTTTCCGCCAGCTTCATTGCCTGCTGCTCGGGAGAGGAAAAAATCTCGAAAGAAAGCGAAAAACGCAGAACAAGCAATGGAAAGGCACGGTGCACACGCATTCGCTCCGCTTTCCGCCAGAAAAAAGATGAAAGCAATATAAATCACCATCGGCAAACGGTAGGAATACGAGATCTCCGTGTACAGTAGAGAGAGGGAATTTTTCTAGCTTTCGCGCCGTATTGAACCGAAATCACTCAACGTTAAGGCGAGCGTCGAAATCTTTTCTTATGACCGCGACTCCGCCTTTACCTAGTCCGTCCCGCTTTCAGATGACCCTTCTCTGGCCCTTCTCGACCCTCCTCCCACAGCAGCGAGTAAACAGACCTTTCCCTCGGCCCATTCCTCATCGCGGGGCGAAAAATGAACCGAGCCTCCACGCCCTTCACGAATACCGTCTCCGCTGGACTTCCTCCTTCCCACTCCCATCATTGCATAAAAAAGGACTGAAAGATGATTGTAAGAAAAATGGAATCGAAGAAACTGGGTTTGTTTAATGCCTGGTTTAATTCTCGCAATGCCGTTTATCGTCTAACTGTTTCTCCAGCTTCACGTCCTCACCACATATCCTGCGGCTACAGCCGCGGTGGGTCGAGGAACATGCATCCACTCGGAGATAATTTCATGAGGCATGAGATGACTGAGTAGAAAGAAAGAGTTGGTTTTACAAATTTCTAATATAGCAACCTAAGTCATAAACATGCCCAAAGGTTGGGGAGAAAATTTTCCTAGATTATATCCTGCTTACGTATTTGCTCCATAAGAACGCTTTCAAAGAATATCTTCTAACACTCTCTCAACGTCCTTCCTTAATGACAATAAAACATAGATATGGACTCTCCGCATATTAAGGCACACTATAAAGTATTCACTCCTTTAAGACAAAAGGTTTAATCACATGAAATATTTTCGATGGACTTTTTTCTAGATCCTCTGATGTTTAACAATATGACTATCAGCAATCAATGGAAGAGTAGTTTTAATTCCACATACGAATTTATGTCTGGAAAGACCGGATCATTTATAATAAAAACGTAAAAATACCAAAGACCAATTAAAAAGATAGTCAGTCAAATAGTTTAAATCAGACGGATTTCATTTTATTTGGAGTAAAACCTTAAGTGTACAATTAAATTGGGAAAATACATCTTTATATGCGAATAAATTTATCGAAAATCTGGATAGAGAAAAAGCTAATCCCACCCATACGCGTAATAATGGAAGAAAGTCAAATGATCACAATCAAAAGAATAAGGAAACGCTCGATAAATAAATGGCGACAGAAATAAGGTAGCCTGTATGCGTATATGTAAATTCACTTAATATTTAAAAGGAACCATACGTACAACCGAAAGTTACACATTAACGTTACGTTATGATTTAAGATTCACTTCACAAGTACTTCAGTTAGAGCGGATTTCGTCTGCACCGGATTTTTGCCAGACACTCCGAGCGATACGTTATTACCGAGTTAGAGTGCGCTCTGCGAAGAGGAAGCAGCGGGAGCCGTTGGGGTTTCCAGAGGCGGGGGTTCGCTCTCTGCAGCAACCCGCGGTGCATATTAAACGCCGACAGGACCCACTTCTCTTTGGGATCGTGAGCAGCGTGAGATTCAGATATCGAGGAGATCGCTTCGGCAGAGGAGGAGGAGGATAAAAATCCGATGCCGCGATTCAGTGAAAGTGAAGGCGGACTGGAAGGAGCCACCGCAATTGTCGAGGGTCACGATCCAATCTTTAAGTGGAAATCATAAATGAGGGGATAGGATGCGGAAGGTTTCTCCCGCTTTTCTAGAAAACGGCAGCTTAGTTACGGGAAGAATAAGAAATTAAGGCGGTTACGAGATGAAGTTGACGGCCTACTCTTCCCGATGATGCGATAGATTCTTATTTCATTCCATCCATCCAATCTAATTCTCTCGTTTTCCGGGGTAACAGATACAGCCTCCCATCAAAGCAGCTGCTCTTCAGTGGATAAGCAGGGATTGCGAATGTAGAATGGCAGCCAACTTTCTCTCGTATGAAGTCTGAATCATACTCGCAATCGACAATAAAACAAATATAATTCAACAACAATACGAAGATGGGATGCTGACCACCATCAAATAAAAACAATATAATTTCATAGGCTTATCATAAATCTAGTGTTGACAGGACATTTCCAGTAATATTTTAATATTGCTCCGTCTTGGAAGAATAGAACAGAAAAATAGTTCAAAGACCTTAATAATATGTTCCACGCTGCTCACTAAAATAATTGACAAAAAACGCATAAAAATGGCTAAAACTAAGTTTCAAAGCCATGTACCGGTATAAATCCCTTCAAAATTCAATTTTTTGTGATCAAAATATACGAACAAAACTAACAGCGGATGTATCTTGGTTTGAATAATTTTCCCCGTAGATGGATAAATGCACTAACGATTAATGTTTACGCATTTCTTACTTCCAAGAAGTAGACGAAGAAAAGGCACATACTACATTATATAGTTCATTCTTCTATTAGGTATACTATTTGATACACGATATAAATCGATACCACCCACTCGATCAATTAATAAAATTGCTTTTTTGTAATAGGAAACATGATAATTTAAGATTTATTAAATTGAGTTAATAGCAACATTGGTGGGAATGCTTCACTAACTAATATGACTTTCAAATGTTCCGGGACTATGCAATATATTTCCTATTCTTCAACCAAGCTTGTTAGCAATCGTGTCACAAAAATAACTCTCAACCTTTCCTCCAACAGGAAAACTCAAGGCAACCCGAGCACGACCCAGCACTCCATCTAGGCAAACACGAAATTAAACTTAAATTAACAGAGAGGGCGCAAATTTCACGGTTCATACGACAGGTTAAAAATAAGAAATGTCAAGTTGTGAAAGCTGCTTCATCATTCTCTCGCTTTAAGATCACGAGGACATCAAGTCCAACGTCACCTTTATAAATACCTCTTGTTTTTAAACGCACTCTTTTCGAGCACGTCATCGGCGGTCACGAAGAGGACAATAGCATCCCCAAAAATACATATTCGACGCCTTCCCACCCACGGCTCTCTCGGTGTCCTAATCCGCCTTACACCACCGCCTACTCCATTACTTCATCTCAGCCGCACTCCCGCACCTCTTTAGTTACGAACACTCCTACGCTCCTTCCAACGAGTTTATTTATGTCGCCTCGATTTTAGACTCTCAGCTCTGTCTTGCTTCACCCCATCCCCTTCCTTCCCTTACGGACCTCTTCATTTCTCTTTTCTTTCAACGCGCAAGGCTGTTCTGCGAAGACTCCACCGCGTTTACTTCTGATGACCTTATAAAACGGAAATCATTAACGAAACGTTACACGCGACATTATTAACTACAATTATCTCACAAGTGAAACTTCACGTTCCAAAAATTATACTATTCAATACGGTTGAAACAATTACAAGAGGAGAGTACGAGAGAAGCGTTGGAGATCGAATCGAAAAATATTTTGTTTCAGTTCTCGAAGGGGACGCTAAAACACGGCATGATGAGAAGAAAAATCAAATAATGCATAAAAAATTAAAATTTTGTACATCATAATCGGCACGTGCATACAAAATCGAGTTACTTTGCGGATTCAAAAATTTTCTCATTTCCTTTAGAAAGAACTATCAAGCACGTGGGATAATCAACAAAAAAATCATTTAATCATATTAAATGCGAATACATCAGAATTCAATCAAAAAAATCCATTCTGATTAAACAGATAATCGGAAGTGCTTACTTAAAAACAGCTATTCCCGATACATACAGGGAACTAATGAGCTAAATGAATACCTCTTCAAAGAACAATGATAGCACAACATTTAATTTCCATTTTCTCCCTCACTCTAATCCTGTACCTGGAATTCCATGAATGATTGGGATGTCTGGATTAAATTAAAGCTCTCACAATGTTATCAACGGAAATTGAAATTTAATTAACCGGAAAATTTGCATTCACCTACTATGACGCAGAGACCTCCAACTGTAACGGAAATGAATTTGAGAGAACAGTGGTTAAACTACAGAAGAATGAAAAAGATTTCGAGCAATGGATGAACCTCGGGGGGCACAACTTAAAGGTCTGATAACGCCGAGAATTTTTATATATACCCGACCTTCACTTTGAAATTATAAAATAAGCGATGAATGGGAGCGGATGAATATATTTGAATACGAACCTTTGGAATCGTTTATCCTTCATCGGGCCTCATCCCCGTTCCAAAGATATCTCGGAGGAATGAAAAATATTTCTTGTTTTCAAAGGGAAAGAGAAAATGTTTTTGCGACCGGTCTGTTGAAATACGCTTCGTAATGCGCGCAATTACGCCTTGAAATCTTCCTTTTCTGAAACCGAGGAAAATGTGTGTGGGTGTCTAACGATATCATAAGCATTTGGGGAGAGGTACGTAAATTAATGTAAACATTTCAAGAGGGGAAAGGACGAAAAAATTCGACTTAGGAACGGGTAGCGTTTACTCAATGCTCATGTTTTTTCCAACTCTTCTTGAAGATTCCTCCTAGAGGATCTTGGGGCACTGAGTGTAATGGTGCAGAGAAAGAAAATATAAGCGGACGAAGGCGTGCTGGGTCCATTTGCCTTTCGGGAAGGGCCGCAAAAGACTACACAGGCACGCCCAGGCAGGATACCATCATTAACAGTTTTACGAAAACGCTCGACAATAAACAGTAAACAAGGGGAAAAGCACGATTTCGCGAGAAAAGGAGAGATTTTGCAATGACGCCGGGAGGAGAACAGCTGAAGGGCGTCCTCTGAATTTCATTACGGACCGCAGATGCATTAAGTACCTCCGTGAGGAAGTTTATCAATGCATCCGCGGTACGGAAAGCTTTGCATCACAATAGCGAATGAGATTTAACATTTCGGTGAGCGAAAAAAAAAATCAGCAACCGACGTTTGCAGGTGTATTTTGGAGGCAAACAACTCCGTAGCAGAAATATAAACACGCGCATAATCAGAGACCATCCCGTGATAATGAATTTCGGGGAAAAATGAAGGTGAGGCGTAGTTGTTGAATAACTGGCGACGATTTCATTTCGTCCTTCCGTGGGAATTGAATGAAATGATTTTGATACCACCAAATCTTCTTTTAACGCCATACATTTTATCCTTTAATTCCCTTCTTTCATTCTCGTCATGTTGCAATTGAAAAAAAATTCACCTATTTAAAGGGATGCAAAACAGAATCCTCTCGTTATAAATATTCCTCCCCCTTAATCCTTTTTCTCGGCATTTTAAAGGCTCTGCGTCTAAAAATCCCTCCCGATTTTCACGACTCGTAAATTTCGTCAATTACCTCACCACCAATCCGAGGCTTCTTTTCCCATCCGCCTATTAACATTTTAGCCACTCCTTCCCTCGTCTCCCAACCTTCCCAAGGAAGCGAAACCAGATGGAAAACAGGGAGAAGAATTATCGCCTCCTGTCTTCCCTCCCCGAAATAATCGCGGCGCTAAGAGCGCGGACCTAAGAAGCGACCCTCATCGGGAAGCAACCCAAAAACGTCCCACCCCCAAAATTTTAACCCCCCGCCCACCCTCGTGGGGTTGCGAGAGGCAGTTCTGACAGTTTTCACCGTTTCGGAACAAATAAGACGGGGGGTTGAGAATGAAAGCCGAAGGGAAGTAGGAGAAACAGAGAGAGAAGAGAAAAGGCCTGGCGCATGGAGAGAAACCGGAGTGTACAAGAATAGATGGGAAAAAATAGGAATGAGTGATCAGCGGGAAGGGCCGCTTTCGGGGTTTGCTGGAGTGGGGATAAAAGGGGAATATAAGGTATATACGATCAAGTTTTGAAAGCAGACCGCAGAGCCGCGGGGCGTCCTGAGATGAGGGTCTTCGCCCGGGTTACTGGAAGTACGAGCGGGGGAAGTGGGGACGGTTAAAGGATCGGAAAGGGTGAGCTCGGCGAGGGCGGAAGTTGAAGTGTTATGGAGGAAGGGCGGGAGAGGTTTGAACTTCGACGCTTTGGGCAAAACCGCGACTCAACGGACGGCGTGGTTTAGCACAGCTTCCGGCAACTGAACTCGCCACATTAGGGACGGCGAGTCTCATTCACAGCTGATATGGCAAGATCTCCCAAACTGTTTCCCTTCCCTCTTCTTTTTGCAGCCGAACACAATTATGACCGCGTAATGCAGTACCTACGACGACTTGAAGAACGCATCCGAACAAGAGATGTGGTCGCTATAGTTTCTAACGAAACTTATACCGAATCTTGCACCGGAAGGATGCAAGATTAATTGGCGGTACTTTACATGCGCCCTACGGCAAGATGCCCAACAATACTGCAAAGGAAAATTTCAAACATGACTGATTTATTCCGAAATTATGATTAATGACGATTCGCTAGAGGGGTGCGACACGCAGGATGTTGTACGGGAATTAAAATTTATGGCCCCGTGACTTTTTATGATTTTCGATGGGATGGCCCAAAGAGTGTAACTTAATAGGACCTTTCATAATTTGATTCTCATAACGATGTTACCCGATAATTCGCTAAATTTATTGCATTAAGCTGCAATCAAAACAGAAAATTTGAAGAGAGGAATTGAATCAAGTAGAGGGGATTGCTTCCTGGTTCTTGGAGATAAAACGGAAGTTACAATATCGCAAATTATTCAATTATCTCTTAAAATTGTACATATATTTCAGTAATATCACAATGATCACGACTTTATTAAAGCAAATATTAGCCTTTAAGAAAATTATTACAATTAACTGTTGAAATAAACAGTGCAACACAAATAACACAACACAATCAACCATTACCTAACCAGGATTCGAACCTTTTCGGAAGGTTGCACGCGATTAGCACGCGAACTCCTACGCCCCAGAGGTCGGCTTCACTTCAACAATAATATTCAGAAATGTCTCCATAAAGATTCCCTTAATATTCAACGAATATTTACCGAAAAAAGAGGAGGTGGGTAAATCGATTCTTAAACAGCAAATTGGAGCAACTATAAGATTATATGGAAGAATTCGTTTAAAAAATGCAGCAACAAATGTCTGGAAAAGTAGACATTCGAGAGAACAGCTTTCGAGTTTCCCAACAAGTATCGAGATTAAAGTATGCGGATGTTTCAATTAAAAGTTGCTCTACTAACAATAATTCCGCCTGAAGAAAACCCCAGGGTGATTCCCACTTCTCTTGATGGTGGTCGACTTAATTTCTCTCAACTGACGAACGGAATTCAGGACGATTTCCTTTATAAAGTGGATCGATGCGATTCACAATCCTAATGCTTTCTCGCTATTGAATTGACTATATAAAAGACGTAATTTCCCCAATACTAATGAATAATAGGAAGCATTAGATCAGGAGTGTGTAAGATTTTACCTCTAGTAGCTCTTCTGAAGTATTTGCGGGCCGCAGATGCTTTCTCTGCACCTATAAACGTTTTTAATGCACTGAAAATTATGAAATAATTCGTTTAGTAATAATGATTCAAAAGCGAGCTGAACGTAGAAAGATCTTTCACACGAGCATTTTTTTCACAATTTACCTTAAAATATACCCGAAACTTGGGTTTTATATCTCGGCCGGGACTGCGACAGAAAAATTAAAAAAAGCCAGGGAAGCAGTGAAAGTGGTCAAAGGGCCCTCTACGTTCCGGGATCGCGGGTTATTAATCCTTCCCATTTCTGAAAATTAATCACAAGTGAGATAGAGACTGAAAAGTTAAGTTTTGCGTGGAAGAGAACTCAACACTTAGGTTAATCGACTTGGGAAAATAGAGTTTCTCGAAAAGATTGAATCTGCTCTGAATACGTGCATCTGATTTTAATGACGGGTTCAAAGTGTAAATTTGATCCAATAAAGAACCCGGAGCGAGATTTCCTCCAAGCGGAACCTATATTTACAAACTTTCACGAAACGGGAAAGATGCATTTTAATGACCACCAAGAATTGGCTCAGAGCGAGGAAAATCAGGTCGAGTGAATTATAGTTCCCGTCATAAAGGGATCAAAACCTCGGAAATTATTCTTTTTCTCCTGCCGGTAAACTTTGATGAGTGTGTCGACGTAAAATAGCGGCTTTCGAAATACGTTAGCGCCACGTGTAGCGAAGGCAACGAGAGAGCGCATACGAGAAGAGGAATCCTTCGCTTTCAGTACTCAGCAACACAGACATGACGCATGGAATTCCTATAGCATTAATCCAGAGACAGGCTTGACGATAAAATCGTATGCAGAAATCGCGTAAATCGATGATTAAGTATCCGAGAATTATTTAAAATTTATTTCGATCGGGAGTCAATCCATCACCGTAAACATTAAAACTCCGTAAAAAAGATTTAATCGCGAAAGAATGTAAATAGACGAAAATACTAAGTCCCTCCGGCTCTTCATAAAGAATTTAATATTAATATTTATAAAATTATACGTTTTTCAGAGCGAGTAATAAACTGTTTGGGATGACATCTGTTGTTAACTGTTAAAATGTTACCATGGCGGTCATGGCACGAAAACAAACTCAAGTTACCAGCATGGTCTTTAATATTAAAGTAGCTGATGGTTACGAATATTCATCATATTAACCGATTATTCATAAGCAGTGAGAGCTTCACAAAGACCACTAGTGGCGATACTTTATAAATAACAACTTAAGGTTAATGTACGGAAAAAAATTTGAGCAATTTCTTTCCGCGATAATGAAATTGATTACGGAAGCATTAAATAAATGCAATGGAAAAACAGTGGAACGAGAGGCAAATGATCATTTAGGAAACCCTTGTTCGTTCTACATACGAATTGGTCCATTCATCGCTCTCTCCCCGCATCTCATACCTATTCCTTCACAAATGAGTGTGTTAAGGGCGATTCCCCTTGCTCTTGGCACTAAATTCACCTTCCCGAATGACTTTCTTTTACTGCCCTGATGACGCTCGAGCGAGAAGGTAAACGTTAAACATCCAACGGCAGTGCATAAATAACGACATCGATAAAAATGGGAACAAAAAATAATAAAAAATACCATTATCTTCCACTTACGTTAATTCCTCAGGCGCAGTCCTTGTATTTCTCTAAATTGTTTATTTTCCCTCGCGAGCCCTAAAAATGAGAAAGGACAAGTTTCTTACATTAGTTTCAGAGCCTAACAATAAAATAATAATTACTCAAACAATAAAATCAGGTTTAAGCATCTGGGTGCGGTGCATCCCGTAAATGTGTCCTCTTAGAGTATCAGTAATGTATATTACAGCAAACCTACTTTGATGATACATTTTAAAGCTGTTTCCAACTTGAAGGTAAAATAGAAGAATAATGACTAGAATAATGAAGAACGATAAATTTACTTCACCGTAAAACATCTGATTGCAACGTTTTATCTGTAGTGTGGGAATAATGCATACATTCGTTCTTAGCAATCACCGATACGAAAAACTGGAAGAAAGGATTTCTGTTAGCCTACGATACGTATGCACTTCTGAAGACGACTACCGAATAACGAATAACCTATAGAACTCAAACGAAGGAGTACCTTTCACGGTATTTAATTCAAGTTCGAATCTCTTTCAATGAAATTAGCTAAATATTTAGAACATTTTCCTTTTAANGAAAAGTGGTACAGTACAGAGTTTCCAATCTCTAGGGAGCATGATCTCCTCGGAAGGAAATAAAACTGGGATGATTAAGTTAAATCATATTAACTGCATCGCTAAGGAAAGCAGGAAAGAGTAAGCGCTTAATATAATAATCCTGACAGACACGATGGATGTCTTTTATTTTTAACCAATTTATTTTTATTTGTTTTATTTCTGTGGTTGTTACAACTTTCAGAGCAGAAAAATAATATTACTCGCTGTTATTCACTGCTCTGTGAAAGTCTCCCAAACATAACACATAACATAATTATTATTGAAAATCTCATAAGGATCACTTTTTTTTACTCTGCCTTTACCCTGCTCGCTGAGATAAATAGTGAGAAAAAACCCCGCGCGGTGAAAAGATCCACTGATCCCTTTCATAGAATATGAGCATCGAAAACTTGGGCGTCAGCTCGGTTTAGGGGGAAACCAAATAGCTATATCAAACGAAGAGGGTTTTGGGGAGGAGAAGGGAAAGGTAGGAAAAGGGTGTACGAAGAGAGGGTATCAAAACACAGGAATTCGCTTTCCCCAAATCGCCGACGACGTTAAACGCTACTCTTGTCAGGGGATATAGAAGGTAAAACAAGACTTCCTCTCACCGCTATCCCTTGCTCTCTATCTTCATAGGCGGCGGTTCGGCCATCAGTCCAAGGGATTTATGGGCCTCCCTTTCCTTCCACCACACGCAGGCCGCCCCTCTCGCACACTCACACTCATTAATTCACCTTGCCTTTGAAATGAAAGGCATAGCCTACACAAGACTTCAACCCCTCCTCCCCTTCCCACTCCCCGCACCTGAATTACTCCTCCAGTTTCGCGTGCAGTATCCCTTTCTTTCGAGCTACTTTGTTCGCGAAACAACTTCCATAATCAAAATCTTGAGGCCGAGCAAATTACACGCGAAACGAATCGGGAGAGCGGCTAAAATCGGACTGAAACTGACAGTTGAAAAAATTAGGGGAAACAAAACGATTGCGTTGGTGCTGGTTTTAACAAAACGTGGGTGTGGACGTGGAATACAATGGGGCTAAAAATATCTCCAAATACGCTTACAGTTACGGATCTTTTTGAGATCCATCTGGGTTCCCTTAATGAAGATACTCCTTATTCAAAGGTGCTATCGCGCTTTTTCAAACGTATTAATAGAACGAAATTCAAAGCGTTATTTTCACAAAGCGGTATGAATTACTTATGGTGCATTCAGTCAGGTTAGTAAATCTATTTATTCTTTGAACAATCTCAAAAACCGAAAGGATTAAAAGTTAGCAAATAAAAAATGAGTACTTTTCATTGAAATATTCGATTCCTTCCAAACGGCGATTTTTTTAATTTTAGAGGCAAGTAAAGATAAATAAGAGGTATTCGCGTATTACTGAAACAAACAAAAATATTTTACCAGAAAAACAACATTATCTCTCAGGCCTCGGAGCTCTGAATTACTAGTTATAGAAACGAAAGGAACTCTAAAATTTTATTCCCTTACTGGAATATTATCATTCCTCATCCATCCCTGTGTCCTGGGAAAGGCTTTACAGTGAAGGACAGGGACGCTTAAACTAACAGTTCCCAACCCCTATGGTCTCAAGTCCCAATTCCAATCGCCTCGAAACAGCTAATTCACACCAAGGGGTGAAAATTTTGTTTTCCTAAATGTCGTAATTTAATATTAATGATTATATAGTTAGCTGATGAATGGCAGTGAAAATCTCGGATGACTTGCAAGTAATAAAGCAAAATATTTCAAGGATACATTGTTAAAGCGAATAAAACAATGACATCAACCTGCTCGAGTCCCACCAATAGGCACGGAAGTCCCACTAAGATACACGTCCCATAGGTTGGGTAACACTGGCTTATACCTAATGGCTGAAGGGCTACTTAGGAAATTTTATTGAAAACATTATCTTTAATTAGACAACTTATCATATGGTTCAGTTGGAAATAACTTGTACGTAAATTGCTCAAATTCAGCATATATAGGTAAAAGCAACGGCAAATTTAGTGTGGAATATACTATGTAGTCAGTAAGTTACATCTTGAAATCAACTGAAAAAAGTAGCTAGGGTGAGAGTTCATTTGGAATTGTACCTATTGTGTGGAACCTACCTGAACTTAAACATTCAGTCTCGTACGCGTAAACACGCGTGAAAATCGAAATACTGCTAACAACAACAACCGAATGGAAAATAGCAAGGAGCCGCTGTTTGAAGCAGTGTAACCCAAGCGCTGCATTTATAGAGCGAGATTTAATGGTTCCGACAGATGCCTGACATTTGATTTTATTTTTAGGTATTCCCACGCGAGATGGGAAATTGGTACCGCGATCCTCTTTTAGATGAAGGTAGCTCACAAATCATCCACGCAAAGACGGAAGGAAAAGGAAGCTTTTAAAGGATCTCTCCCCCTTATCTTGAGCGACCCTTATCGCTTTCCCATTGTGCTCTTTCCCTCCTTGGCGCCGGCAAACTTCGCGCGTCGTTGGATGCACCTGCGACCTTTTTTTCCTCTCTCGTGGTGTAATTAAAAACTTTGTCGTGAAAAAAGGTGGGAAAATCGAGCAGGAAAGAATCCAATAAAAGGTAGAGAATGGGAGTGAGGCCAAGATCGTATTTAGTTTTTCTCTTATGAAAGAGAGAGAAATTACTCGGATTTATTCCCTTTGTCTGTGTTGGCGACTGTAATTGGGCATAAGAACTACTACGTGTTTCTCAGGGATAAGAGAGCGCGGGCAAAGAAGTTCTTCCAAGTAGTTCTCGCCGATGGGAAAATGGTTTTTGAACATACGATCGTTACACAGATAAACTAGTGGTATTTCAAAGACATTTTAATGAACTTTCGCGAAAAGTGGTACAGTACAGAGTTTCCAATCTCTAGGGAGCATGATCTCCTCGGAAGGAAATAAAACTGGGATGATTAAGTTAAATCATATTAACTGCATCGCTAAGGAAAGTAGGAAAGAGTAAGCGCTTAATATAATAATCCTGACAGACACGATGGTTTTCAATTAATTCCTCCTTCGGCACCCAATGTGCAAAGATAACCACCTTATCTTTTCCTTCCTTGGACAGTATAAAATAGAAAAAATGAACAATAACAAAATTATATTAGAGGAGCAAATTTTAAAATTCATGGAGGAAGTCTTATTTCGGTGGTAAAAAGAAACAAGTTTTGTAGTATAAAATGATTTTTTTATGATGAGATGATCTAAAAAAATGCTTCCCTGCTCCGTAATCCTGATCGTACATATATTATCATTGTGATTATATGAAAATATAACAGACAATAAGTAAGCAAACTTTTACAAATCACGAAGGACATAGTTTATTCGCTTGGTAACCGAAGATTTTCTTTCGACTTTCTCGTTTGCTATTCTAAGAGGAGAGAGGATAATGGGAATTAGAACGACAGATTAAAAACAACGATATATATCTATGACTTTCTAAAACAGATTCCGAAACCCAAAATCTGTTCATTTACAAAAGTGCCATAAAAACTCCCGAATTCTACCTCTCTTCTTCCGTCTTCGCCAAATTTCCAAATCCTCAGCGAATTTGATCCCTCTATATATTCCTCCACCTTCCAAAAACCCTTTCGCATTGAGTGCTTTCTGCCGCCGTCCTGCGGTCGCAACCTCAAAGCCAGAGGGCAAAGGGAGAGAGTGAAAAAGGGGTTATAGTCTGCTTCTTTTTAACCATCTCACTCTCTCTCCGAACACAATATCCTTCTTCCCTTCCGAAATTAGAATGCGCGGCGAATTAATGGTCTTTCCAGGCTAAAATGGGGAGCGGATAACATGGGGAAAAGAGAGAACACAATGTGACAGGGATGAGAGCCCTTGGTCGATAAAGAGATTTTAGGATACTTGGTCATCGTTTCAGCAATTTTAATGGAAAAAACATTTTTTGAAGAAGAAAATATATTTACGTACATTCCTCGCGGTCATATCGGTTAACCCTCCAACCTAGTGACTTCTTCTTTTAAAATATCCGGACTTACATAATCAGTAAGAGTGGAAATTTTTGGCAATCGGACTATTTCTATTCTAGAAACAGGTATCGAAGGCAATACATACCACCGTAGAGTCTTCCCATTGCTCGAAGAACTATTGGATAGGGGATTGAACAAACTTTAGTAAGGATAAAAAAGTGTAGCAAGTGGACCCAAGACACGATTGCACAATAAAAAATAAAAAGTGAATGAAAAATGTCACCTAACTAATAATTGTACGCTAGCAACTTGCCCTAAGAAGCAAATAAGGCTTACTGTCACGACTTCGAATACCTTGGGCCAAATTTTCCAATCCTCCATTACAGGTAGGACAAAAATATCCGAAATCTATGCGTAAAAGAATAAGATACACAGAAAAGGAAATTTAAAAAGAAAATCTACGTAAAGCAGTCTTCCTACTCTTTCTTAGTCTTTCCAGAATAACGTTCGAAAGAGTGACTTACGAACGGAAACCGTCGGGAATTCCATCCCCGCCATATTTGAACCAGCCCACGCGTAGTCTCACATACTGTGCACCTAGTATAAAAAACACATTGACCTCGATGCTACTGAATCCTCCCCCACACTCGCTTCCTCCCCCGAAAGACTACCCCGCCTCATTTCTCACCCTCTCAGAAGCCCCCCTCTTACCCATGGCTTCCCCGAGGTCATGAATATTAACAGCTGGGGTTCAGGTCACCGCGGAGTTTCAGTGAGGCGTGGAAGGAACGGTGGTTGAGTAGAAGGGGTAGTCCCTAGAAGGGAACTTCATTAGGAAAACGGAATTAATTTAGGCTTTATTATATTTTTTATGCTTCCCCTCCGCGCGTATCCCACGTTAATCTCCGAATAAGATCTGCCTATTTTCCCACTGGGTTAAAAAGGGAGGATACGGATCAGAAGAGAGGTGTACGGAGCTCGTGGGAGGAACGCTGTGGGAGAACGATACAGCAAGAGCTATAATAGCCAGTAAATGTAAATCCTTAATAGCGGCGATTAATCTGTTAATGGCAGCCAAATTATTTTGGTCCCGTAAAGTATTAATAGCTTTGAGGGCGGATCATAATTTCGACTCCGGTGGGCTTCGCAAATTTATTGTGCTAGAAAATTGGGAACGAATAAATGGAATGGAAGTAATTTTCATAAACGGAATTCATTAGGGGTTTCCGGAATATCACGTTACGTAAAAAATAATCAGGAAAAATTGTTTTCAGAGGGACGAGTAAAATTACGCCAGAGGAAGTTAAAGGCAAAACCTGACGCAATCACTATTACTTTAAAGCAGCTGTCGCCAACCGGTTATCCGCGATGTGATGATCTATGAGAAGCTTTCGGTGGTCCACGAAGAAATTTTGAATGCTGGATCTTTTCCTAGTAAGCAAAACTGACTTGAAGAGTGACGACATGAAATTCATACTGATGAAATGGAGCCTTAACAATTAATGTTTTATTAGAGTTTGTACTAAAAAAAAAATTCATATTAGTAGTCCGCAAGACTCACTAAATTGTGAGTTTAATGGTTCGTGAGGTCCAAAGCGTTGGCGACCGCAGCTATAAACCAATCACATTACGCAGAGAAAAAATAATTTAAGCGGCCTTATCTTTAACTTTTTTGGCTTTACTTTATTTTAACGAAAAAGAAATTTATTTATAGTGAAACCTAAATTATGCTACGTCGAAAAATCTCATTTCCTAATCAGTAGCTTTGATCACATTATCAGCAACGAACTTTTATCTCGAACGGATAAGTTTCAATTCAAGATCGTTATTATTAAACCCAATAAAATACCACAGGGACAAACAAACCGATTTAGTAACTCCATATACCCTCTCTTTTATCTGATTAGAGGAAGTTAAACCAATTTAACCGGCACCTTCAAGGAATAGAGAAGTCAATAGATTCGAAACCTACTTACTTCTTGGATCAGTAAGCAAATAAGTAGAACATTTCGAAATATTACTACTGGGCCCCAGGATCCAATGAGTTTGATGGCGAAAGACATTTGCGATTTCAACTTATCCTCGAAAATTATTATTAAACGTTATTATGTTAGAGAAATCAGTAGAAAATATTCGCCTACATCACATGAGACCGGATGTGCCACGATTACTAGTAATACAATCACAATGCTACTCGAGCCTCATTTTACACCATTTCCATCCGATATTTGGTTTAATAAACGTCATTTACACGACCGTTGCTGGAGATTCTCACAATTCACGGGAAACGTTATTACGAGCGGCTAATTCACCTCCCATTCCTTCAGGTCTCCGATATAAACGCTTGGACAAAACCTTATTACCTCTAGGGCCATGGAAGCGAGAATCACGCGCGTAGGGAAAAGTGTAACCGCGAGATTGGATTTTTAAGAGCGGTCCCTCGAATAAACAGTACACACAGCCCTCGGACTGGAGTACGGCAGTTTGAATCCAGGAGAGGTCATTATGAGGCATTCTGAGACACACATTAATGGAGAACTGTCCGGAGAGAGACCCGGTCATTTGTAATGCGGTGAGATGGAAACGGCCCACGAACCTGCCACTTTGCCTCCACCCTTTTCATATACTCACGTAACCAGCGGTCAAAGGACAGGATGTGAGGAGGGGAAGTGTGGAAATAGGGTGGAATCTGTGAGAGAGTTGTATGAGAGTCCTATAACATACGCTTTGAATCAATCCAACATCCTGATTTAATTTCAGCGGGTGCACCGCTGCCTGGCCTATACAACAGTGAGCTTGATGTGATGGGAATACCGCATCTATCAACGTATTTTGGAATTCAAGATGGTTCTTCGTCCTCACTGACGAAATCATCTCTTATGACAGTCCTCCTTCATAACCCTTTACTATGGATTTTATCTTTTCGTATTTTACATTCCAACTTCGAAGACAAGTAAGAACTTGAGTTAAGGCATATGTTACTGCTGCCATATTATCTCCTTTATGATCATAAACGACAAACTGATGGGATAATGAAGAGTTTTCACTAAAACTGGCTGGGGCTTATTTTAAACCAATTTCGATTTATTACAAGCAAAAAGTGATGTTTTACCATCGACGGCGCGATGAAAATTTCACGCATTAAAGATCGTTAAAAGCGTAATTAAATTTTCAGCTACAGCATACAGAATTAATTCCGGAAACGCGATTAAAAATAACTTCGCTTCGGCTATAATAACATATACTCTATCAATAGATTCTGGCAAGACTTTGTGGTAGGAAGCCATAACGAACTGAAAAAATGAAAATAGAACATTTACCCGTACCACATAACAGTGAATAAACAAAAAGTTTTCTCCACCACTACATTGTGTTCTATGGATAGTAAATGGAAGGAACGTAAGGATACCTTTTTACGTGTTATCATTTTTCTGATTTTCTTTGAGCAACATCTCCAAGAAGAAAATGGGAATAAGAAGTGCATCAAATTTATCGTGATTAAAAGACAATTTTTACTTCTTCGTCACCGCCACTTCGGTGCAAAAAGGAGTGCACCATGTCGAAAGAAAAGTTGGTCGGTGATGCTCTATTGATCTGAGAAGTTCTTCGTTCTCTTTAAGTTTTCAACTGATTGCCCGCGTACCTTTTGACCCTGAAAGTGAGAAGTCTTTCACGGCGCTGTGAACTCCACTTTTCCAATTGGATCTTGCGAGAAAAAATCCGATTCCTTACTGCTTGGGAATTAAAGAGCAGTAAAGCAGGCGAATGAACCTAAGTTTGGGCCACAATTGCGAAGCTCAAAATTACATGGCCGGTATGAAGTCGATAAAAATGCGAGTTTTACTTCAAATTTGTAAGCGAGGAAATATTAATTTATTTCAATTCGAATCGTGTGTGGAAAAGAATTGATCCGGAACACTAATTATGGTAATTTACAATCTCCATGCAATAGCTTCATAATACAAGGAAGGTGTACCGACACGTTTTTAAACAAAACATCAATGTGGAAGCAAGGAAATATCTTGGTTGGCAGCCATAACCTAGAATGTGTTTATTATTCAGGAATCTTGCTGATTAATAAAAGACAAACAGGATGGGTTATAGTACTAGTAATGAGATAAAAATGCCAAACATGTAGAATGCCCGAGAAATATTAAACAGGAATAGGAAATATCTTTTGAGAATATATCATTTTTCTCGGAGCAAAGTTTAGAAAGCTAAGGTCCATGGATAAAGAAGCCGTGAGAATTTCCGTATAATTCTAGTCAGAGTACTTGAGACAAAATATGGAGCAGTAATATATTTATCAATACAACACCAGGAAAACAGTAGATTTAAACACTACCAAGGTTTCTGAAACCAATTTAGTCATCGTTTATATTGTAAAACTCGTGTTTCTTAATTTGCGTTTGCTTTCGTTGTTCGCAATGGAGCGCCATTAAAACAAAAACTCCACCATTCAGCATATTTAACCGACGCAAGAATATGTTTATTTATCCAATTACAATTAAAATTAGCCATGTGAAATCATCACTTCACCCATAAATAATCCTTATCGCGAAAACAGAAAAATCGAGATACAAACCGAATATCCTCGCCAAATCACAGCTTTTGAAATGGCTCGGCAATTACATTCCGGCAGCTTTGGAGCTAACAAGGTTTTCCGAATGGTGAAAATAATCGGAGGTTGTAGCTGCGAGATCCAATCGATAGCGAAGGCGTGTGAGAGAGAGCCTTTATTTTCAAAACGGTCACATTGAGGCATGACCAACTAATCGGAGACGAAGAATAAATGGATTTGGACACGCGATTTCTCCGCTCATAGAGGCCCCGCCAACGCCCCCTGCTTTATCCCCTGCGCGAGGTCACAAAGGCGTCCGAAATGACCTCGGCCAAGACTACGGAGTGCCGAAGGAGAATTACGATTCCGAATATGGATAAAATTCGTGACGGTGGCGTTGTGCGGCCTTCTACAGGGAATCTAGGGAAAGTGAGCAAGGCGGAGTATCCTCCACAATAGAGGAAGAAAAGCGAGTACGTGTTACGCTAATGAATTTCAGATGAGATGACCGGTACTCTTACCCTCGATATGTATGCTAGAAAGGAGCCAATTTTCGAGTTTAAGCGTGAGACTGAACGTAACGAGCCGAGGGAATTAAATTTCAAGTGCAGAAAATAATCGACGAAAATAGCCAGTGAGCCGCTATCATTTGTAATGCATTTATTCCAGTTTATTAATCACGCATTACAAATATCAATCAATCGGAAACCAAGAATTTTCAAATCAGTTTCGCGTCACAGGCATATATTATTGAAAGATTAACATTTTGAAAGAAAATGTAAGAATTCTGATCAGAAAAATTGCACCTTATTTGGATAAGCATTTGCATTTTTCCGGAGCGATGCATTTCTTATTTCCCAGTCTCTGCAAACATCCCTTAATTAAGCAATCACTGGTAGACATACACTATAACAACTGACGAACACTTATGCTACTATTTCCTAGTCAGAAACATCCGATTGGCGGAGACTCGAAACCGTGACCTTGGAGTTACAGCGCTAGCATGCTAACCACTACGCCACCTCGACTGGTTGCATTCACAGCTCCTTCCCAAAAACCTATTTATATCTCGCACAGCAAAGGACGTAACGAACCTTTTAGTTGCATATTAGGTGAGTACTGACCTGTGACACATATATTACCCGTTTCTAGGTGCTAGAAATATTCATAAGCACCAGTCTCCAGTTGCAGATAAAAACTTGCAATACAACGGAAAGAAAGATCGATTTTTTATCTTTGCCAAAAAACCTACAAAAAATGAGCAATCAAAGAGCCACACGGGGTCCGAGATAAAATTCCGTCCATTAATATTTCACCTCGCGAAACGAATTTTTCCCTGAACTTCGCAGAACGCCGGGGTAAGACCGCAGGATGGATATGCATTCATGCAGACGAGCAGACCACAAAAGAACTGTCCCGCCGAACGACTCTATTTGCGACTCCACAAACACCGGAAATCCGATTCGAACGAGAGCCGCCGCCGGTTTAATATTCAAACAAACCACTCGATGACAAAGCGGGCACGGTCATCCGTGATTCCAGCCGCTTCGACTGAAAGTGTGACGTCGCCCAGCGCCGGCGGAGCGTACGGGCGGAAAACGTCGACAAAGCCGTCGAGCTGCGAGGACTCGGAGGACTTCCCCAACCTGGAAAATATCTGCACAAAAACATTCTTCTGGCAACATCGACTGCGGTGTAATTCCCAATACGCAGATTTTCACGGACCCGCATTCCCGCTGACTCTAAACCTCCCTGTTGCCGTTCCGAGGAAAACTCGCGAGCCAAATCCCCCATTGTGCGGGGAAAACGATGTAAAACCGCAAAGTTCAAACCATACCGGTCTCATTGTGTGTCGAGGCGACTTCGAGGATCTTACGGTGAAATCGCATTGGGTTCGCATGACTGTGTCCCTGGTCCTTATACGCAACGGAGGGATCGGAAAGAGACGCAAAGAGAGATATCTTCATTCCGAACACGTTCCTGCAAAGGCAGGAGAGGAGGCGCACGGCGTGGGCAGGTGTAAGGCATAAGGGTCCCTTATGTTGGAGGACGGTCGAAAACCCGCCTAAAAGGCAGGATCGAACTACGGATAGACACAATGGAAAGGGACCCGAGGGGTGCTTAAAAGGATGAAAAAAGGAAATGTATTGCCAAAAGGTAGAAGAGCCGAGTGTTCCACGAGAGGAGGGACGAGAGCCCCCCTCGGGCTCAGGCGGTGCGGCTGCGAAATAAAGACCGCCTTTCTGGATGCCTAATGGCCATGCCTCGCGATGACTTGTGCAGATATCCGCGGAGAGGGCGACGAAACACGTTTCGGGAGCACTTAGGCCGCGAATTGGTCGCTTAAAAGGTATATTTCAAAAGAGAGGGACAAAAAACGAGGTGCGAAAAAAGTTTGCCGTGCTGAGTTTTGGAGCTAAGATGATGGAAGAGGAAAATGAAAATAAATCCGAAAGGAACGGTACGATAGATAATGAGGCAGGTGAAGGAAAGCTTGTGCTCCAATCAGACATAACCATCCAGAGGATGCTTGGGAGTGAAACGGACGTGTGTAGGACGGTGGTAACGCGGAGTGACAGCTTTGCTAAGTTCGTATCCAGCAGCTAGATTCACTGGAAGACTCAAGACGGTAAGGGGAAGGAGGGAGGCAAGACATCCAAGGATTCCCCGGGTAAATAGGTCACTACTGTAAGACACGATGAATAAGTTTTACTTATCTCCTAATGCACTTAGCAGGAAACATTACACATTTTCTATTTTATGCATTTTACAACAGAAGAAATGATTGCTACAATATTTTCAACAAGAAACACATGAAATATTGCTGAATATTATCATCCGTCTTTGAGTAATCCAAGAGGAAGAGCTTAACTGTAATTTTCTGGCTTCAGAAGTCTTGCATTGTTGCCGTACAAGTAGAAAGAGATTAAATTTTAGTGATTCCTATAAAAAAACAAGTTAAACGAAGACGTAAATATCCGCAGAATTAAAACCCCAGCATTCTGATTGAAATTCCGATTTTTACCTTAGAAATTCATGCCATTGTATCTTAAATGTTCGTAACACACTAAAAAGGGGGAAGCAAATATGAACACATTAAGTTACTTTATTTTACCAAAATAAGCTATGGAAATCGCATGGGGGACATTCTTGGTCATAACAGAATGCTGAAAACAATATAGTATCCACATTATCTGGTATAATTTGCTTACTTTTAATAAAGAACACGAAAAGCATCTAAAAATAATGCACCTCACAAAGCTCAAAACGACGAAAAATTTGATACTCCAAAAAGAAAAAAAGTTCATCGTAAACGAGGTAAATGTACCACATACATAATGCATACCACACGAAACGCGGGCGAATACATATATTAAAACGCGATATTGCCGAGATCACATCCTGGTGTCACCCATTCCGGGCAGCCCATAACTTAAGCGGTCAAAATCTGTGGATTATAAAGAAATAGGAAGCAAAAGGAAAGGTGATAAAAAAGGGCAAGGCTTTTGGGGATCACTGTGAAAGAGAAAGGAGATAAGGAACGTTAAGGTGTAAAGGCGGAAAGCGGTCTGAAAAGCGGGCGATGGAAGGAAAGAGGGACGAGGAAAGTGAGGTGAGGCGCTATTGAAAGGAGGGGAGAAAGGAAAGGAAGTGATTCTCTCTCCCAGAAAGAATGTGCGTTTTCGACAGCAACTAACCTCTTTTCTTCTCCATCAGCCTTTGTCCCCTTTTTCCTCAGTTTCGCCCTTGACTGAATCAGCGGATTGCAAGGCATTTTTCGAACCACTGGGAGAAGAAGTGCGGGGACGGAATCCGTCCATATTTGCAGAGGACACTGAAAATCATACGTCTCTGAAACTAGTGAAAACATTTCTCTCGCGAATAGTTTCCCATCCGGAATTTTTTGGAGGGTTGCTGCGCTATAAACTCCGGATTAATGCAAAAATCTCGCCATTCCGAAGGATATTAGCGGCATTAGGGGAATGTTTATCGGCTTATAAAAATAACGGAAGAAGCAGCCTTGATTTCCGCTGAAATGTTTCGGATTATATTTCCGTAAACTGGATGGCTGCGTCAATTTATTGCGTGTAATCTTGCGAAAACCGTCCTTGTCATTTTATTGCCGACTCTACCATTTAATAATGGAAAATCAATCAAATTATTCGGTTTACTGCCATTTGGCCATGCGGGGGATTAAGGGATAAAGCGTTTGAAAAACTCAGAACTCATCTGAATAGCATACGGGGACAATGGCGTCGTTGGCCTAGTTTATATCAACGAAATTAATCCGCTACATTTTTAGAATTGGAAATATGGTCGCGGTCCGCATGCGATGATTTTTTTCGCCGAAATCGCATTCCATATGCACGATCGGCAATCCATTTATCTTCGCGTGCACTCTAATACCCTCTCAATGACAACGTGAAGGATTACGCAAGTGATGATAAGGAGAAAAAATTAATTATCCTGCTTATTTTCGAGCTAAAAATCCGTCCGCATGAAGTACTGGGGATAACAGTTGTCTCTCTATACTTAAAGCCCACACTCCACTAATCAAAAAATCCTTGTAAATCACTGCTTTAGCTACGATGCTATAGAAGCGAATATATATTGTATAAAATAGAGTAAATAACAAATCACAAAACAAAAGGATGGTTGCTAGAGATAGACAGTAATATTTTTTTACATTAATCCTCCATAAAATCAACACGTTTTCAAAGGAAAAGTTGAATCGAAGAGCCACAAAGAATTCCCAACTCGTTAGCACGGCCACAAATACTGTAAATAAATTTACTTAAAAGAATGATGTATCTTTGTTGCTGCTAGCATCTCACCAATCCCCATAGACGTTGTAGGCCAGAACTAATGGCATTCATTCGCAGTTTTAATAGCCCGGTCTCTCAAGGTGATCACCAGCGAACGAAATGGAGGCTATATCCGACTTCTCCAACCTTGAAATTAATTAATAAACATTTCCATTTCTTTTGAGACCGTTCCCGGCGAAAGAATCCTAATTGCTACCTCACGGAACCTGATGAAACATTCTACCACTAACACAGAGAGATTCAGACGGCAACCTGACACTCTCCATCAGCTAGATAATGCATACAAATAAGACGCAGAAAATTAAATACTGAGTCATTGATAAAAGCGGAAGTCATATCCATCAACGCTAGTGCAAGTAAAGCGTGAGTCTAAGCAGAAAATGGTGGGAAATCGCCACGTTGTATTATTAAGCAGACATGCAGAAGTCACTGGTAAAACTGCTCATCTTCACCGAAGCGAGGTTTAAGAAAAGGCGAAGTTCTCAAGTTGAGAGACTAAAAATTGATCGAGGGAATTTAAGAACGAAGAGAATAACAGGGGAAGCCGAAGAACGGAGTTCCGAATATTTGAAACAAGTTTGCCTCATCCTCAGTGGCAAAAGCAATAGAACGAGATCGAAAGCTCCAAGGCGCTCCTCAGAAATCGCGTCAATGCGTGGATAAACAGAACCCCTTAGGGTAGATTTCAGTCAAAATAAACATAGAATAGACTAAACATAGAATGAAGTTCCATTTCCTGGGGGAGTTTTCAAAGCAGGCATTAGATTTGAAAACAATTCCCTTGGATCACGAATTGAGGACACGGAAAAGAAGCCAAGGAACGTGATTTACCCAAGGTTCTCCATATTTCTCAATTGTGAGAAAATGCCTGACATTAAAGAAATGCGAGGTGTGCTGCGTGACGAATAATAACCTGGAACTGAGACCTGGTCTTCATTCAATAATATTCCGCGAGAAAGCGAGAGATTTTGTTTGCGTTCGTGACAAGAATGGAATAATTCGCGAAAGAGTCGAAATTCCAGGAAAAAAATTCCGTAACTGAACACAAAACTTTACAAGGAAAATTATAAGCTGCACATTTTCTAATTAGGATTATTTAAACATCGATAAATTACGGAGGAAAGAATAGTAGACAGTTTTGTACTTCATTAGAATAATATTAACAGGATTCCTTTCGTTGATACCAGTTCTCAATTATCGGACAAGAACTCATATACATCTGAAAATCATCAGTTATAAAACAAAACAAGGACAAATGACGAGAATAAAATAACTAATGCGAGAATGATTGATGATATGAATAAGAAAAAGAGGAGAAACACAAACAATTACGTTTTTTAAAGTCAAATTAATGTTCAACGGCATTCACGGAATACGTAGTAGGAACGTTATAAGACGTGAGAACGCGCGCTGCATTCGAAATACGTCCGAATTTCACACAAATTAGGGAAACCAAAAACGATGTCGGCATAGAGTCTATATGCAAGGTAGTCTCCGCGGATAACGGAGTTTAATAAGACGCGACGAAAAAGAAATTGGAGGGAGAGAGCCCCAACAGAGAGGCTAATTTAGGGGTCCACTCACAGAACAAGGCAGCCAATCGCCGAGGCGGCCACTAGAAGGTATTCCTTGAATAATGACCGACGCAATCACGGTCCCCTATGCGGGATTACTTGATTAGCCTCCTTTCACCGTCTCAGAATAATCAACGTGGACAGACGGAAAGAGAAAATCGGTAGAATGCTGCGGCAGTCGTAAATACATTCCAGCGGTAAATTCACCGCAGAGCATCTCCGGAATGGCGATCTCTAATTCCAGGGGATGAAGATTAAAGCTAAAACATCGACCTAAAGTCTTTTACGCTCGATTCTAAAGTTAAAGCGTGACCTATGAATATATCGACTACAAATGCTTAATTGATGCATAAGATAGGCCGTGCATAATAGAAAAAAATAACAGGATAAATATCAAAGCAAAAATGAAGGAAAAGAGTCAAAAATGAAAAAAAAAGCTAAGGAAGTCCGCAGCAGCTCCGCTCATGCTTTTTATGTCCGTTTAAGAAATTCAATATTGTTGATTAAACGCTATTTACAGAAAACCATTGATGAAAAATGCGCCTAGCAAAAAAGGCTCAGCTGAAATACTTGGGCTACATTTTCATCCGACCATCCAAAGAAAAAAAAACCTTACCTTAACAGTCTACCAATAAAAACCCTCGGAGCTGAGTGAAACTTTATTTATACTGAGTGCACGTTTATTATACATTCCGTCAGGTTTTTCACGGAAGAATTTTAAAAGGAAACGGATTGTTAAGAGCAATTTCTAACGGCCGAGACGCGCGGCGCCTCCAAAAAGTCACGCGAACCTTTTGAAAAAGCACGAAGAAAAAAAGGGATTCTTCACTCAAACGTGTCCATTAGGCGCGTTCGGTTCCTAATTTCATTTATTCGCTGGTTAACAATAATTTCTTACACGGTTTTGGGGACGCCAGGCCCCAAGATACAAGGATAGTTCGATCCCCACTCAAAATGCGAGCCCTGAAGCCACTATTTTATTAAAGCCTGCGAGAAAGTGAGAAAGGAGAAGATGCCTTCGAGTTTCCGTCGCTTCGTTCCCTCGGGCAACTCAGCTCCGCATTTTGGGTCATATCTCGGTCTGCAAAACCAGTCGTTAGAGCCTCAGGCGAGGAGAGGGCAAGAAGACGGGACGCAGTTCCAGTCTTTCAGAGGACATGGGAAGCGTCGATCAGTGCGGCGCTTATTTTTTTGGGGTCAAAAAAATTATAAAAAGTGGAATCCGAGGACCTGCAGGAAAAAAAGAGGGAAAAAAAATCAGGGTACGGAAGAAAAAAAATGGGTGCGCGTGAGGAAAAACGGCATGATTGTCTCCGAATACCTACCCCTACAACTCGAAAAGTATGACTACCGAGGGTCAAAACATTTTCGGTAATAACAGGTTGAGGTCCTAGGAATTTTCTGAGATCCATAAAGGGCAGATGGGAAGTGTGTGTTTCCTTGTCTCTCAAAAGACATTTCGGGACTGAAGCGATCGTCACGAGCACAAACCAACAAACTTTACATCGTTGCCTCGCTTGGATCGTGAGCGACGAAACCAACGGACCAAGGAGGCATATTGTAAAATTTAATTAACCGCCCTGACCCAGGCTGTAGCAGCTGTTCTGCGTTTCTCGGAATCCTTCGGGAGGAAGATGTAAGGACGCTACGATGGAAGCTTTGGGGCATCTCCCCTTGCAGCGCGGTTGGTTGTAACATCCCTGTCGAAGTTTCAGAAAGCGTATATCAAGCTGAGGTCAGTCCGGGAACTGTATAATCGGAGGTTCACTTTCTTTTAGGGCATTGAAAAAAAGATGAGACCCATCGCATCAACGAAATCCACCAGAGCGTAACATCCCCTCAGAGGGATATGAGGAAGGATATGGTTTGGTTGTCTCAGACGCGCCGACCATGGATACCTCGGCACACGGTTACTGACCACTCTACCGTGTCAACCCTCGGGGTGTATCTGGAAGGTTCTCTCGATCCCAAGCTCCTCACAACCTCTGCTACACAATCAACCCCTTTCCCTACATGGCGCCCAGTACTCCCTCAATTTCTTGCCGGTATAGGCCATCCAACCTCACATCCTTCCCCATCCCTAGCACGTTACCTCTTGCAAGGACAAGGAGGGTGGGTCTCCGGAGAGAAAGATTATGCCGCCTCGAGGCACGACGCGGAGACGTCTAGGAGGAGGATTAGGGTGGGGAATCGGGTAGCCCTCCACTTTTTTATTATATCCTTCTCGTCCGTCCCTCATTTGAGGCTCGGAACCCCGTTTTCTATACCACTCGCCTACTTCTTCACGCTGTATTTTATATCCTTTTGTTGTCAGCACAATCGGGGCCAGAATCTTGCCAGAGAAATGGGATCGGAATTAAAAACTGAATGCACGAATTGAGAGGATCCGAGGGACCAGAAATATTACACACATACCTGAGAGAGAGAGAAAATTTTGAGGGACATGAAAGATGGTCATGCGGAAGAAGTTTTGTCCAATTATGTTCCACTCCCTTTTCTATTCCGCTTCATTCAATTCCGACGACTATAAAGAATTAGGGGCCCTGTTAGAAGCCGTGCTATGGACTGTAAAAATGTATTGGTAGGAAAGGAACGCAGGCGATTTCCGCCAGAGATGGTTTTATTGCCGGGCGTATAACAGAAGATGATTCGTAGAAATTGCGTCGCCAAGTGAACAAAGACATCCGAATGGTTCGTTTGATGATGTTTACTACGAGACAGAAGGATTGAGATATACGTAGATTAATTACGTCTCCCGATATATAATTTCATACCCGTCATAAATTGTCCCTTATGAGAGATGTCTTCCTTCGTAAATATTACCGATGGAATTTCCGATACCAGAGGCATAATTGTACTTCTTAACTGCTTTGTATTCATAAAAGAACGATTTTATCTCAATTCACATGACAGAAACGGCCCAACTATTCATGTCCGAACACGTAATATTGCTAATATTTAGGGCTTTTAAAACGATAATTAATAATTTTTCGAAAAGAATGGGAAGAGTTTTTTTAAATATGATAGTTTTGTGTTTTCCGGAGACTTTTTCATTACTCCGAGAAGTTTACTAATAAATTTTATTTCTGTTCGCATCCTTAAGATAACGCATTTTTGTTTTCAAAATTCAGAAAAAAATCTTCACGTTCACATCCTCCTTAAAAAACTGTACGCAACACAAACATCGAATCGATTACGTCTAAAATCATACCATGAATCGACCTGCACAGAAGTTATCGCGGGCATAATTTTCCTCACTTCATTCATGCTCTCCGCATTCTTACCCACGACTTGTCAGCTACTTTCTTCCCTTCGCGGCATGAACCCTTTACGAGGATCCTTTTCATTCTTGTCCCACTCCGCCGCCTCTTGGCAGCTGATATCCCAAATTCCATTCTAACGCGTGAGACCGGGAGAAAGTAAATTCCCCACCGCTTCTGCCAAGAAACTCTTTCGCCGGCGTCTGAGATGATGTGTGTACTCCCTCAGCTGAATAAACCTTTCTTAAGGATTTCTCATTCCAAGGAATTTCCGAAGTTTTGGCACGAGATATATATTCCTCACGGCAGGATTTCTTAGTCATTTCGAATTTCGGCGCCAGGCAGACGGATAAGATGACCTTCCAGAGGGGATAGTTGTGCATTTCCATAAAGATAAGGATGTAGGAAGTTGCAATTTCTGCCAAGAGATCTATGGCTAACAAACACACGGACTCAAAACATTGACAGAGGATACACTTCCCCGGCGTTATCCCCTTATTCTGGGAAGTGGACAATCTTGTTCTTCCTCACACTACGGAAGGAAGAGAAATCGACGAGTTCCCCTTCCGCATTTCCAAGAACGGATTCAAACGTCGATATTATGTGCCATATCCTAGACTGCATAAATCCTAGCATATTCAACTTATTAGACATATAAAACAGCATTTCCTCCTAGGATTGCATATTTTACAGAAATCATTACATTCATTCCATCTTCCTTTCTTCCAATTTCATTATTACAACCGAATTTAGAGTAGTGCGTTATTCGTACGCTAAATCTTCAGCTAAAAGCATCAGCTTTTCGGAAGAATTACTCGACCTTCACCCAGAAGACGGAAAACCTACTTTTCATATTTGATGAGCAATCTACTATAATCGTGTCTATAGTTTTAGACTCCCGAAATTCAATTCGTTACCTTAAAAATCATTGAAAATAGGATACGTGATAAATCTACTGAGACGACCGAGATATTGTGGAAATCCATCATAAAGGAAAGATATACTTTTCCACACAAAAACATTAGTCAATAAAAGTTTTTGTGAGGAAAGGCATACATCTTTCCTCTATTATAATTCATGATAATACTAAGTGGAAATAAAAATCACGATTCAAAAATTTCATGGATTCTAGTTATTTCAGCGTCATCAATGGGAGATAACAAACCTCATCTGTCACAAAAAGAAGAAAATCAAATCTGATTCAGTAAACAAAAAATGTATTCGGAAAAAACTATCGGCAACTTTCAACTTTCACAGGGGCATCCACTTATCTCGACCGGCCCTTCCTTGATCTACTCCTAATACCACTTCCTCAAACTCCCCCACGACCGACCTAATATTATCTCGAGCGTCCCGCGACCGGCCCTTCAACCCTTTTCCTACCAGATTCCTCCATTACTACGCATCTTCTCCCTCCGCTCTTTTCTTATACATCCCGAAAGTCGTGTCTTCGCTTCACATGTGGACCTCTCGACGAATACCCTTCCGTATTCCTCATACCCTACCGCAATCCTCCAACTCCTTCCCTATCCGTCCCACTCCTTTTTTTCCTACCTCCAGGAACAGCTGGGAAGCTCACGAGGGTGCATGTTCAACCTCATTCATATTTCATATTCTAAAAGTCTCTCTCCCTCGGTCCGTCTGTTGGACTGTTTCTGCCTCTGTACTTCCACTACCATGCGAAGGGTTGGCGTTCTTGTGTGGGGTTGGGGGGGAAATGAAAGGCGATGGCCGAGTGGGTTGAGAGAAGGGTTTTTTGAGGACTCTTTTTCCTTGCGTCTTCCATGCGCTCCCTCTTTCGATTCAAATGAAACCTCTCTCCTCGTGTCACACTGGAGGCAGTTGATGGGAGTATAAAGGATATATAAAAATATGGCCCTTTTTATGAAGATGTCTCCTGAAATTAGAGCCTAAGTGAAGCCGTTTAAATAATCATAGGAAACGTTTCGTAAATGAGCATAATGGGGAGAATATCTGAGATTAATGAATTTCTTTCCAAGACCTTTTTGTAATGTATGATCTTGGAAAAAGGTTTCAAGAGATTAAAAAGGAAGCTGAAAGTATCTTAAAACAGCATGAGAGTAAAAAGAATTCTCAGGTTCAAGAATAGTTCACGGTAGTTAAAGAATGAATAAAAAGTTTTAGCTCGTTTTTGGACCTTTGTGTGTAAAAATGAGATGAAGCCAAATTGCGTAGATCTTTTGGAAAAGAACCAGGAGTGTTAAGTTGATATATAGAAATAAATTTGTAATTAATAATGAAATAAACATTGTTTTAATATATGATTTGGAAGAATATCGATCATGGGGTAGAATGTAGCGTAGAAAAGTATTCCAGTGATATGAAAGAATTACAATTTCAACCATTTCATCTAGAAGCTCACACACTCCATTTCTTTCCTTTGTTTTTCTCCTAAGGAAACTGAAGATAGCCGATATCGTTCATCAAAAACAGCCCTTAACGCGTTTTAACTAACATCCACAAGCTCAATCGAGGAAAGCATACTTACGTTATCGAAAAAGATTTTTACTTTGAGTGCAGATAAATGTGAAAAAGATGAAGTATAAGGGAAAGAGGATCGTTAAAGAGAGATGGTGTTGCTAGAGCGTTCACTGATACCGTGAAGTAACGGGTCCTTAAGCATTGTCAAGAACGTGCACTTCTGACACTTAAGAACGAGGACGGCAATGTTTCGGATCCTTAGTTGGCTTCTTGAAGGAAATGGCATTCGCTGAGTAATTGATTCTCCAAGAAAGTTACAGTTTTGACGGACAATGCGTGGAAGTTTGAAGGACAGGATAAGGTGGATGGAGGAGCCGAGGAAGTGAGGGTTGAAGCTAGGAGGCTTCAACAGACGCCAAATAGATTAAATTTCGCGGAACTGAATTTTCTACGGGGAAAGGATACACTGAGGCTGCGAGGGAAGGAATTGCAATGCGCTATCAAGAAATTGTGGAAACTTTATTGAACTGTTTGAAACCATGTATTTTAGAACAAATTCTTGGGCCTTACTAATCATGCTAGTAAAATATTCCTACATTACAAATATAGAATGAAATAAAAATTCTACCGCCTTTCAAACGCCACTGAACATTTATCCTAAGTTAAATTTTAATTACAGTTTTCCATAGGTTGCACGCATCCCGGGTAATGATTTAAAATACATTTACCAACGCCCGTCAATAAGATCATTAGAATCTTAAGATAGTTAAGGCAGAAGATCTGCAGAAGCGTGTGCTCCCGGATAGCCAAGTGGGCAACGCGTTCAATTACGGCGAAAGCGATCCCGGGTTCGATTCCCGGTGGGAGCGTACGTGCAAAATGACCTAAGCTGTCGAAGCACTTTTAACAATACTAATACTCTGCAGAAGCGAGAATCTCAAGGAGATACAATACACATATTCATGCTGTTTATAGCGAAAAAACCGGGAGGGAATAAATAAAGGGTTGGCAACGTTTTCGCAAACAAGGAACGAATGTATATAAAAGAATCACATCCCTCAGCGACGTACGTTTAAATCGGCATATTTTCTTACGAGCACGTACTCGACCCTGTATCTTACTTTTTCGTGATATTTTCATCGCCTCGCGGCTCAATTTATCACGACTCAATTCCTCGCGATTGCATCATATTCGAGAAAATGGGTCAACGTGTGACTACGTAAGCCACCCTGGCCGGACTAGGAAAGAACGAACGCCTTGCAAGACACAGAGAACGGATATTTACTCAAGGATGGAAGCTTTTTTCGTTGGTGGAGTAATGCTTCTTTTCCTTCCTCATCGACGAGAAATTAAATTTCTTCCCTGTCCGGATCATACCAATGTAACGCCTATGCCACTCTCAGGTATACGAAATCGCAACCTAAACTAGGGCTATCTCGAAGTAAAAATAAATGGGAAAAGAATGGCTTCCTCTTCGTGGTATAGGGTCGTTCGGAGCTGGGAAATGGAAGAAGTTCGAAACAACTAGGTCCAACATACCCGGAAATATCGATGGCCTTTTTACATTTGCTCGAAGTAACCCCTGTCCCTTTTTTATTTCCCTTTTTGACTCCGAATCGTTTTTCGATCCCTCCCAATCTCCTCTTTCATTCCACTTTTTGAATAAAGCGAGTCCGATCTGGGAAAAGGAAACAACGGGAGCCGTGATCACTATGAGGGAAGAAAGATAAAAGACGGAGGCAAACGGAGTGAAGAAAAGGTCAGAGTCGTCGCTTTAACTCCGCGCACGTCGTAAGGATAGAAAAGAGGTCGCTGAAGGAAAAAGGTTTCGAGACAATCGGAAGGTTTTATTCGCTTTCTTTTCTCTTTTCTTGAGAATAGGGAGGAGGCAGGCAAAGGTGACTTGGAGAATGAATATCTAAAAGAATGTGTAAATGCTAATTACACATGAGATAGCTGAGACAAGGACTTTATTGTATCAACGTGCTTAAAAATCATCCAGCGGCAAAAAAGAATACCGCAACACCACCATTCTTCACCTGAAGAATTCTATAACCTAAATAATATATTGCCCCTCGAGAACGCTCCAATATATTGGACGCTGCCAAAACACGGTCGGTTGCTACTCCAACACTAAAAAACACATGAAAAGTGATCAAAGAAGTGACAAATATCTATTGTTTGATAGAAGACTTTTAAGTCTCAATTTCGCCCAAAATAAAGGCACTATTTATTTATTTACTTGTTCTGTGTTCTTTTTAGAAGTGCTTTGACAGCTAAGGTCATTTCGCACATATGGGGCCCAACCGGGATTCGAACCTGAGTACGCTTTCACCTACGGCGAACGCGCTAACGACCGGAAACCTAAGAAAGAAGAATAATCATTTACTCCGGAATGTCTCAGATATTATTAATTTCGTCATCATTCTTCACTTGACCACCCTACGTTTGACTGTTAAAGTTAAGATTGTTAGGTTAAACATTGCCTTTGAAATTTTTGAATCAGTGATTTAATGGAAAAATTTTAGTTTAAAGAAATACAATCCAATGCAATTTCGATGGTTCGTTAAAATGTCAAAGGAATATATTTATGCTTATTAAGGAACGTTGGAAACTGTAGCAATCACGAAGACACAAAGCGGTTTTTATGACCGACCGAATAAAACCCACTATATACACGCTCTTTTGATTGACTAAATAATTAATCTAAATTTAAAAATTTTGCTTAAAAATATAGATCCAACTCATTTGAAATCCATCTTTTACGTATAGCTATAGCTAACTTGAACCTTATAAATTTAAAATTTGCTCGATCTAAAAATTTATTCAACGAAACTTGCCCCTTCTAAATACCTTCTACGATGGCTTTTATGTGGTACATTATACATTCCTCAGCTCTAAATCCCTTTTAAACAATTCCATCGTAGGAAATCGATCTTCCAGTCCGTCGTATTAACCAGTCTCCGGTTCAGCCCACGCCGCAAATTTTATTTTCATTACATACATGAGGTTGCGCCTACGAAACGTAAGCCAATAAAAATCACCCACGATAATAATCTGGAGGTTGTTAACATGCATGCGTTGGCGTCGAATCGGTATGCTAGAGCCGAGTTGCGTTCGGCGCTACCAACTGCGGCGAGCATTAGTCGAAAAATTTAATTAGCGCTGGGAGAGCCGGATCGTGTCTTTTCCACGCGATTAGCAAAAGGAAACCGATAGAATATATTAACGCACGAAGAAGGACTAATTAACCACCGAAGGCGAATCGTATTATCATAGCGGAGCTGACAAGGAAAGCTTCTAACGAACCTAACGGTGTGGAAGTAACACAACAGGCTTCTAAAAAAAGGAAAAGGAATCCTAGCAGGTGGCACTTTCATCGAAAAGGAATTGTAGGGAAAAGCAAGATCATCGTCGGACATGAATGTTTTTCACGCATGAGAAAACGCGAGAAGGAAAGCTGAATTAATAAACCTCACGTTTGGCAATGGACTTTTAAAACCCGTAGTAGCGCAGGTGGATGGTAAAAAAATCAAAACCGATGACCAGAGGGGAGTCATGAATGATGAGGAGCACCTTTTCTTTCTTTTTTCAATGGCTAGCTGACGAGAGACCATAGCGTCTCCAGACCACGCAACGTTCATCGTGAGACCACTTTCACGCTGCGATATTTTTCGTAAGCGTTCAAGAATGGGAGTGGGCATTCCTTTGAGGACTTGACTGAGTCGTCGATGATGGCGCCTCGCACGTGTGGGGCGAACAACGGCTCACCTCCTCTCGCCCAAGGCGTACGCACACCTCTCCTACAATCCCATGCCTTTTCTTCTCCTCCACTTCCGCCTCTTTTACCTGAGCACATTTTCCACCACCACATAAGATCGTGGGCGAAAGTCCTTCGAAGAAGAGGAAAAAAGTGCACTCGCGAGCGCTGGTGTCGCCGTGGAAGGTAGCCAGATCCAGCGGCGGGCGGGAGAAACAAATACGAGGCGTCAATTTCCATGTATACAGCAGTCAAGCCAAACTCTATTTTGTCGACTCACCACTACGACTGGGACGATAAAAGTACGGCTATTCGCGGAAATCCGCGTTACATTGGGACTGTGGTTTAATCATGCAAGAAGTGAAAGGGATACGACGCGGAGGTCCGAATCGGAGAGAAGTAATTCGATTGGAGAGAGCTCGGTGGAATATTAAGTACCGAAAGGGGGAAAATGGAAAATGCTTATGCAACCGATTTTTGCGGAGGAAACCGAACTGGAGAGACAAAATGTCACGGCAGAAGGCGGCGGCCCCTTTCGGAGAGAGAGGGAAGCTGCGAAGGGTGGGGGATATTTCGCCGGAGTTGGCCGCACATTTGATTTATTGGCTTATACGTGACTTCCATGGAAAACAGCAGCGCGAGGAAATGGATATGACCATTTACGGGATTCCGCGGAATCTCTTTCTCCCTCCCCAACAGGTTTTATGAACTGGGAACATAGTTGGAGCGATTTGAATTGCGTGGCGAAACTTCATTAAAGGCACTTCAAACTCGATGAATCCACGGATAAAAATGTTTTTTCTTACCAGATTCAATCGATCTGAAGAGAACGGAGAGCGGGATTCCACCGCGTAAATGGGACGAGCGATTCGAAGACTTGGAGAGGCAATTGTTGAAACCACGTGAAGTATCTCAGGTCTGCGAGATAAAGACGGTTCGAACAAAATCGATAAGGGGTTGCAAAATGATACTTCCCCACTTTCCAATAGATCGATGACTTAACTAAACGGGGTGCCAAACACTACATCCGCTCACAACTTGTCAGTACTCTGAGAAATCGTGTTGAAATTTTTAATTGATTTATATCGATATTCCTATAGGCGTCTTCATTGGTTTACAATGGTCTGGGAAAACTCGTCTATAAAAATTGGAACCTTTCATTGCTTTATAATGGTTCCTATAGGTTTAAAGTCCACAGGTAAAGTCGTTCCACTTATACTTCCCGCTCACGATCGGCTCAGTGCTCTAAGAGATTCAGATAAACCAGTTCAACGAACGCAAATTCGTAATGGGTAAGATTTCGCGATTAGAGTACTGCAGTTGGAGGCTGATACGAGGCGTGAGACCGCAGTTTGGAATATAAGGGAGACCGTAATTTGGGATAAGAGATGAAAGTGTGATGCAGAGGGAATACACAGCCCCAGGAGGATGAAGAACTGGAACAAAACTCAGCGGCAAGCATGCTCACTCGAGCACATGACTGCGAATAAAGCTGGGCGTGTCCGTGAATAGCTGCGTTCATAAAAGTCAGGTCGCGCCCTTTTTCGCGTGAGAATTTGAAACGAACTAGCGAAAAAGTGGAATTTATCGTGAGAGCTGTCCGTGTACCTCGACTTTTGTCCATTTTTCTTAATAATGAACAACGCTTCCTCGCATTTCGAGAATACTTAACGCCTGAACAAACTAGCAGGAGATGTTGCATGCGGTAGCGATGCGGAGGGCTATCATCAGCAGGAATTGTAACTTCCGCCGTAACAGGTCGCGTGAAAATAATCCTATTCTCATTTCAAACTTCAAGGAATTACATCCTCATAGAATGTTTACCATTGCACATCCAGGAACGAAGAAATGGAAAACATTTCATCTTAAGTCAAGACGGTTGAGACTTGATGTATCTTCCAAAACTATCTCTTCCTAAGCCTGTGGACCGAACTTAGAAATTCCCATACAAAAACAAATGAATAAATAAGAGGCAAATTAAGGTGACCAGAAAGAAGGCGGAAATAGTTAGTATAAAAGTTATAATCATTCCAACGTTATGAAAAATTACTTCTATTTTATTTATGCCAGTTAATTTATTTTGCTAGTGTAGAAAAATTACGCACCTGCTCGTTTAAAGTAAGGTAAAAACACAAAACTTTTCACCATAAACGACGTATGTGACATATAAATAAAAAATTGCGGAGCAAACTAGATGTGCCTATGCACAAAAGAAGGTCTTGTATAGGAGAGAAATGAAAATTACATTTCTGCGAGAGAACGGTACCAAAATCACCTCAGAGATATCTAATTTCAGTGAGGACATACGTCGGAATTCATGGAGGCAAATCCTTTTCGGCCTTTCCCAAAAATTCTTCCCCGAAACTCTTGACTGCAGCACTTTCCTTTTTTGTTTAAACAACCCCGATCCCTATACAAGGCCAATATTTTTTATATTTCCTTTCCGCAGAAAAGTGCCGCACATCTTTCACCTTCGGAGCGAGGAAGAGCTAGATCTGGATGAGCGAGGCATCGAAAAGAGAGAGAAGGAGATAAGAATGCCTTATCCTCCGGGATGCCTTCCTCTTAAAACCCTCACTTTTTTTCGCCAATCTCCTCTCCCCCACCCACGCGGACGCGACAGTGCACACAGCTGATTTACGAGAAAGGGCGGAAGCAGAATTGTGCGAGTGAGAAAAAAGTGTGAAACGGAAGGCTTGGATTTGCCAGGAAGGGGAAAGAAACGTCACGGTGTTTGCTGTTATAACAGACGGGAAAAGGATTAAGGGAAGAAGTGGGTGGAGGATGAGGGATGGCTGGAGTGCGAGGGACAGCGAGAGGAAGGAGCAGATATACGAGAGAGATATAAAAAAGAAAGACGCAAACTGGTTCACAGGGTCCTCTCCATGTGCGCCGCACACAATGGGAATGACCAGAAAGATTTACCCGAAGTATCGACGAGGGACGTACCCACCCGCACTTTATACACACCGAGAGAAATAAAGATGTTAAGGCAGCAATTTTTTCAGAAAATTTAGCATCGATTTATGAAATGACTGTATTGGATAATTTCTTTCCTGCAATCGCCTAATTTCGAATGTAGTCATTTAAAACTAAACTAATTTTGGTTGATATTAAAATTTTGAATGATTTAATTAATCGCTAAGCAGAATTGTGCAAAATTGATGTTTAATGTAGGGGAAATCAACTGATTTACCGATAAAATTTTCATTTGTGCCCATGGAACAAATGATAACTCAGTTTGGTGGAGAAACAACTGTACACAAAAACTAATGTGAGAACTATCCTATGAGGTTATCCTATTCTGAATTGGGAAAGATTTTATCTTAAAGGAATACAATTGTCGGCTTACAATAGCACAAGAGAAACAAAAGGATTTCCGAACAAATGAATGGTCGTTGGAACACCTAACTCACCGACTCCGGTATCAGTACATAACATATAACTCGAAACACAACTATGTATATTGCGAACGAGATTATCTACCAGATATGAGCAATATTAAATTTGATGGCTGATTAGGTCCGCAAACTTACAGGGACAGTCAAAAGGATCTAAAATAAATCGAGATAATCGTAACTAACAATCGAACCCAACACAGCTCCCACATCCCTCAGCAGAATTCCTTCCGGAAGAGTAATTTAATCGACGAGACGTGAGATGAACCCATAACTAAAGTTTTACGTAGCCGTTTTACCCTCCGCTAACGCAATTCCACAACACATCTGACCTTCAAAAGAAGAGCATTAGGATTTAAAGCTCACAAAATCAGGGTGGCAGCAAGTACAACAAACAACCCTCTGCACAAAAGACCTGCGTAGGATGAAACGCGAGCAGTCCACCCAATGACGATACTCCCTGGAAAACCCTATTTATTCAGACAAATCGTCCGACTGCCCGCCGCGTCCTAAAGATTAAGAATGCATTCGAGCGCATTCGAGGGATTCGGGGACGAGACCTGAGGTTAAAGATTCGGGAAAGAGATGAAGGAACGGCGGAGCGGGTGACCGGTAATCCGGAGAATGGCAGAGATGCTGCAGCCCTGAGGGAGGACGGAGGAATTGTCTTTTGGAACCAAGGGATGCGGGCAGAAGAGGGGAATCAGGATGAGGGGGAAGGGGTCCCCAAGGGGAAGAAGAGCGTGGGTGGAGGACTAGGATTGAGTCGTTGAGTGAGTGATTTACGAAAGGCCTAACTGGTGCCGGACTGGAACGGGCCTTGAGGGGATGGGGACATGCGTGCAAGAGGGGTTGTATCCAAGAGATGAGAGGGGGCCTTCGGTCTGGTTTCCAGACCAAAAGAGGGAGCTTGTATGTGTGAGGGGTTCAGAGGTGATGGTTAGGATGCGGGATGCACTCTTGGACAAATCCCAAAACTCCATAGCTCGGAAGATCATTGTTAACGAATGGCCGGGAGACGGACTCGGACTTCTCCGTAGAATTCAAAGAGGGGGAGAGTCACGCGCATGTTATATAAATTACGTTGCTTCAGATAGGGTTTGGATTCGGTTCGCTTGAAAAAAAATCTGAAGATAACGGAATAACTCAGAGGAAGCGGAAAATGGAAGATTTACCGCATGCATGGGCAGTAGGTCCCCGATTAAGTAACGTATATGACTCAGGACCTAAGGCTAGATAAGTGAAAGAGTAGTTAACTAGAAATTGAACAGGTATACACAAGCGGAAAATTGCACAAAATTAGTTTTGAAAAATGATCTCCATCCAAAGAGAAATACACCGAGGAAAATGTTTTAAGTTTTCATATGTTAGGTAATGAATCAGCTCAAAATATATAGTGTCGCAATTTTTTCTAGCACACAAAAGTAATAATGAACAGTAATAATGAATCGTGATTGAGAAGAATTGATGAATTAAGATAATAAAGATAAAATGAAAGGAAATTCTGAAATTAAGAAGCTGATTTAAAAACATCCGTCGTGGATATTAAGAAGATCTATCTAAATTACATATCTCAAATTAGCAGCGAGCGATGAAAGCTACGAGTAAATGAAAATATTACTCAGTTCCACCCGCGGTCGATCTAATCTAACATATGTCATCACCATGAGAGGATTTGAAGAGAAAAAAAATCTCTAAGTATCCTCCATCCACGAGGCTGTTTTTTTTTCAATAGATTTCGATATTAGCATCCCTAATCTATTTTAAGTGATTTATTAACATCCTCTTTCTGATTAACCGTATTGATGAAGCCTGGAACCACAAACAGAACAATGATCTGGAATGATACAGCATTGTGAGACGGCTTTTCGAAAGGAAAAGTATTCATCAACCATGACTCGATCGCCGGACACTCGCGCCCCTTTAATCGCCAGAACATCCAAACACGAAAAGCGAAAACATAAGACCAACAGCATCGCTACGCGATACAAACACGAAGAAACAAATAAAAAGAAGAATAACGGGACATTTAATCATGACGAATTGGTGGCTCCAGATTACAGAATGAGGAGAGTGAGACGAGGGTCGAAGGCTTTTTAAAAGCGAAGCGGCGTCGGACGAGGAAGTCTCGGATGACTGAAAAGCCAGGCGCGTTTGATTGATACGAGCAGGAATGAAAACGGACAGCAGCAAATGGACACGTTGACCTCCTTCCTAAGCCCTCCGACCATCCGGGCACTCCGTCCTCCTCTTCTACCCAGAAGAGGATACAAAATAAAAGTGGAATCGTCCCCGCAATTGGCGATGAAACTCTGATCACGCGCGGACGAGGCCTCTTTTATTCCATTATTGATATCGAAACAATTAGGCTATCTAAACCTGATGTGGATGAAGCAGTTACGTGAGTAAACATAGTGTGGTACAGTTTCATCTCCCAGATTGAAAGTTCAATATACAAACACTGACGATCGTGAGTGCTACAACAAAACAGTTTGTTAAGCTTAAGGGATAGGGCGGTAGAGATACTGATATTATAGGGAGGCACATAGAACAAAAATCTCTCCGACTCGGGGTGACGAGGCATACAGTTTCAAGACCAAATATGTACTTTAAAAATTAATACCTTTAATTGCCTTGTCCGCACAAAATTAATAAAGCTATAAATCAATTCATGCAAAAAATGTTTGCATTAGGGAAGCTTGTGGTCGTGAGAATCTGTCACTTAGCTACATATGAAAAGGCTAACATAAAATGAAGTAAATTTCTCCGAGTTTATAATTTTACACCAATAGCATTTTAAATATTTTGAAATGAATGAAGACAAATGAAGTATTTATTAATAGAACAAAGATGGATTCATAATATGAAGATAAAGCAGAGAACATGGGAGAGATTATGTGTACATGATAAGTAGTGAAGAACAGGATATATTTCTATGGAAATGGAAATGACGAACCTCCTCAACTGATTGTAAATTTTTGATACAACCTTTTAAGAATTTAAACGACCCTTTTCCAATCCTTTAAGCAACCATTTTTTCAGGCAGTTTCCTTGATTTTGTCAATTCCAAACGACAACTGCTGGGATAGTTGATACAATAAATAGACAAGCATCTAACTAAACCGTTTGATGTATCCAAATTGTGGCATGAAACATACATCTTCAAATAGCAATATCATACAAGGAATCCCTATCATACCGCGAATCTCGAGTGTCGCGAAATCCTCAACGAAGCTTAAAAGTTGAAAGTTAACAAGCGCATGAGCAGGTACACGAACGCGTCCTTTCCGTATGGCAATTTCTCCGAACGGAAGTCAGAAGAAAAACGAGCAAGTTCCGGCGAGCGAGGGAAATTGTCAATCACGAGGAGGAAGCTCGTTTGTTTCACCATTGATATTACCTAAGAATCCCTTTCTTCCGTCACGCATAATCGGAATGAAAAGCGGGGCTGAGACCTGTATAATGTACATTTTTTCTCCCGTCACCTTCCCCGTCTTCTTAGTTATTCTCCGGAAAAAAGCGGGGATAAGGACATCACGACAAACGCCGCTGACGTTCCTTTCACGAGCGAAAGAAAAACGCCTTTCTCGCGAATGATATAATTCCGCCGAGAACTTTTCGCTTCTGGATCTCCGTCAAGAATTCCCCTTTTCTCGCACTCATTTTTTCAACTGCTGTTTATCTGCTTTTCTGCGAAACCCTTCTCCATTATTCCGGAATCAGCTTTCGAAAACGCGAGAAAGAATTGTTGTAAAGAAAATCCTTCGCTTAATATCTAACCCGTCACTTTTCCGAAATATTCCAAACGTCGGGAGGAAACGTTTTATTCCTCGGACTAGACGTTCTCTGACGTTTTCCTGGACAGATCCGGATATTTTTCATGGCTCTCATTGCCGCGGGGAATTTTCGTAGGATGAAAAATATTTAAGCTCCTGGAAACAAAAAGGAAAACATTCGCGACCTGAAATCCTTTTCTCCTCCCCGCCTCTTCTGCTTGGTAAAAATCATTCCTCGAATTATCTCGAGGAGAATTCTAGGGCTTAAATTTCTCTTCGCTCTGACGTATTTTTTGGCCTCTTGAGGAGAAGAATGAAAAGAGAGAGAGAGGGTGTTGGGGGTGAGAGAGGGATAAAGAAAGAAAAAAGTGGGAAATAGACCACCACTCGTACTCCGCGAAGCTGACGACGCCTCGAGGTTGTTCCAAGAGCATTTCTCCAGATATTCCCTCTTCCTTTCCGCATCCACTTCATCTCCTCCAAAGTCACCCTTCATCTTCCTCCCACACCCACATTATGCTTTCCCTATGGAGGTTCGTAAGACTAACTTCACCCTCAACCAACCTCTTTCCCTCCGCATGCACCCTTATCCCTCATCCACCATCTTTTAACCTCGGGCACCTTTAGGTCCTTCTCTCCGGGGCTAACGACTCTCAAAAGAGAAACCATCATTTTCTGCGGCCTTCATGGCAAAACACGCACACCCCCAGGAGGAGGAACCTCTTGAATTCAGGACTGCCAACTGTGAGCTTCCACGCCAAGTATCACGGTTTCTATATGACATGGGTTTCCGTTTACGATTGTACTCAAAGGTTTTATAACTAAATACATTCAATTCAACGCATCTTAATAGTGAGACAGAATATGAGGAAGAGCCAAAATGTAATTCTCAATTCCAACAGATAACAGAAAAGCCATAATCTTCTCCCAACTACCTAATTAATCCATCGGTTACATTACCTTGATAAGGAAAACACGAATCACACGCTATTGCAGATGTATAACTAAACGTATAAAAACTGGACTCCGTCAAAATAAAATTCAAAATTTCATACAATCGACCAAATTAGGTAGATTGCATCACTACGAAGGATATTTGACATTTTGAGCTAAATCGCGTACTGATGACAGCCAAAGATAAGCAACAATGAGCTACTTATAAGAATACTGTGAATTTCGTATGGATTATAATCGTCCAAGTTAAAATTACCTTTCTTTTCCATGCCTTTCGTACGTTTTACCACCTATATCTTTATGGGTGTTATTTAAGAATGAAAATATATCTTTTCCGTGATCACAATACCACTTTTATCCCACACAAACCACTCTTTTATTTCATCATTTCCAAAATTTTCTCCTCATTAAAGCAAAAACTTAGTCTGAAAAACCTCGACCTAGCTATTCCCCAACCGTACCAAGATTTAAGGGCCCATCGAATGACAAGAAAAGAACCTGTGAAGCTCACATCAACATGAATGGTTTGCTTACGACGATCCAATCCTCCATAGAACAGCCTCCTTCCAAGCCATCTTAACCATTCAGAAGCCAAAGCATCCAGACCGAAAACAAGACAGGGGAGTACCCTCGAGTATAAAGAAAACGGAACACATTCCGAGTCGGAAGAGAGATAAAAGAAATCGCGAAAAATATTTAACGACCGAGATAAAGGGAAAAGAACACAAACTCGACGCTAGAACAATGGCGCGATTTCCTCATCTTCCCTTTCGGAAAAGACCGAAAATAAATCCCCACGAGTGTGAATCGCTGCGCTGGTATCTCCGCATCAATCTTCCGGAAGCACGGGTCCTTTACTTCCCCTTCGCGGAGCACGGAGCGCCCCCTAAAAACCGATGTCCCGAAACCCCTTCATCCGCGAAACCCTTATAAACCCTCCCGCTCCCTATTTCGTTCCCATTTTCGTACGCCGTCCCGAAAAAACCCACCCCGTTCCCTTCCGCCTCTCCCCCTCTCTATCCAAAACGTTTCCACGGATTCGACAAAAGAAAATCGTATTTTCTGCCCCGAGGTGAGATTTCATGGCTGCGCGGTTCCTACCCGAAAAGATCGAAAGCATCTATTTCACTAAACGACGAGATCGCACGAACACGAATCTTCTAGAGTGCCGCACGCACGCATGAGAAAGGAGCAGCATGGTGGACGAAAATGGGATTTGTAGCAATATTTTGGATTGGAAAACTAAATAGTGCGCGGTTCCGTAGCTCGAGAGACGCGGAGAGTTCATGGGAATGTATTGAGGAATTCACGTTCGTGGCTGGAGATCTCTTTCCCAGATTTCCAAGGCAGAAGGAGTCACGCGAGAATTGTCACCTTCGGGAAATCGAGTGAGTGTGAATACAAAGGAGGAATATCTATTATGCCGACGTCACAGCGCCGTACAAGAAGAGGAAACTCATCCACAAAGGGTTTCGCGCGTTGGCTTAGAACGGAGGATGGATGCAACTTTCGAATAACAGCTTCCGATTCCGAGAAGACATTTGAGACATACGTTTAAACTAATGTATGCCCTTTACCAATATGATTTGGAAAGATTACGGAGTGCCAGAGAAGTGAGGCAGTTCTTGGAATATGTCGAAATGTAAAAATACAACTTCCTCTTTCTGAGTGAACGCGTCATAGCGCTTTGGGAAAGTATGACAAAGCCTGACAGGGTACGTACATCCTTATTCCAAGATGTTTATGGCGAAAATTTGTTCTAGTAGAAGAGAAATGACAGCAATCTTTCATAAGGAAACGACTTTAGCACTACCATGCGGTCCTAGAAGAATGGAAATGTGTTCGGTATTAGTTGCTTAGAAAAAGCAATATTTCTTGATTAGAATCGAATGACCTATTCCATGATTTGGGAAACCACCTAAGTTACGTACAGTAATACAATCCATGATTTTATGAAATAAACCGACGATAATTAATTACGTATACTAGGACAACGCCTCCTACTTGGGGAAATCTTACTTTATCACGGAAGTATATTCTGAATAAAACATTAAAATATATATGAACATTAAAAATAAATCTTTTTAAGGCTCTCCTTTCCGGATTGATTTATTTTACCGAGGAAGAAAATTTCATCGGTGAACTTGCTTCGGCTTCCTTCGGTTTCAATCAGAAATAAGGAAGCTGCATGAAATTGATGACCTGACCTACTCTCAAGGGTATTTGAATCCTAGGAAACCACGATCGCGGAAGAAGTATTTCTAGGAACACTGTTATCCAAGCTGATGGAGTAATTTAACAATAGAGTACTTCGGCTAGCTTGAAATACTAATTCAGAGGAGTGGAGCAGTCTTCTTCGGTTGCTAGGCGGCCATCGAGGTTAAGGAAACTCGCTTGGTGCTAGCTTAACTGATGAATGCTCAATTTCTACTTGCAACAATCCACAATTAATTTCGGTTTCCATAAACATGGACTAATGTTACGAGAACAATTATCACTTGTTAGCCGGTGTTTTATTATTTTCGAATGAAATATTCGGAAGGAGCAGTTCCAATAATTCTAATTCCACTTAATTAAGTAAATAGTAACTATTTTTTGTATTATTAACTATTTTGTACTATTAATTATTTTTTTGTACAGTGAAAAGTTAAAGTCTTCCAAAACTAGGCTTAGATTTTCTCCGATGTACAGTCATTTGGGTCCCGTTGATCACTGCGCCCTAAGGAACATTTTTCTCTTGCTTGGTGTGTTAATACGGAAGAAAACGCCTTATGAAATAAAGATGAATATTTTCATATACCCCTCTAGAAATACGCGGAATGACGGATTAAATCAACGACCGAGAAAGACAAATCGATTTTTTCGACCAAAGCCGTTGAAAAAACGGGCGCCCCGTCACAGCTACAAATTACACGAAACTTAAAACCGCCGGCGCAGAAGAGATGATTTTAAAGCGTACAACGGAGCACACGATGAATAACAAGGAAGAGGGTAAACGAAATGGGAACAAGGAGAGGTTAATCAAAGACTGAATTATCCATTTAGGGAGGCCAATTAAAATATCGATTACATACGAGGAAGACAAGGTCTCGAAGGAAAAAACGAGCACCGCGGAAGGTAATCACGTGATCCTTTGAGTGCGAGGAAAAAAAATCGAGGAAAAGACGTGAGGATAATGCGAAGGGCGAAGAAAAGACGGGAGGCTGGAAAGGTAAGAGGGAAAGGAAATTAAAACGAGACGGCGTTAAAGGAGATATATACCAGCTGTAAAAAGGGTCCAAACTAAGAGAGGGTGAAAGTTTATTAGAGTTCCTAAATTAACCTAACGAGAAACTAAATGCAATATGTTTCACGTAATAGATGAATTATGCAACGAGCGATCCTGTAAGTGAATCTCTTGATGAAATTGTGTTATTTAAGAGATGTGTCCGCGGAATTTAAAAATCTCTGTGCCGTTTTAATTCCGAGATAAGAAAGCTTGCCACGAGCAAAGCTTGGATTGAATACACTTCCCTTGAACTGCGATTGTTGCAACACTGACAGTATCTCTTGGACGCGAAGTAATCTCATCCGTTACACAACATTAAAAGTGTGTTACGCGTATCTAGAACTTTACGAGGATTCGACGGCGATTCTTTTCTACTTTTAGAATCATTACTAATTGTAGGATTTCCGCCATTAATCTTCGCGCAACCATTCGTTATTCTTGCCTCAAAAGCCGAAAAGAAAAACACGCTTGTATCTCGAAATGGATAGGAGTAGGATTTCACCAAAAGGCGAAAGGCTAATTAATGTGAGATATTAGGAGGTGAATAACGTCATTCAATTCTGACGATTAATATCAGCTTGAATAATATAAAGCACATCCGATGCGGTTGAAATAGCGGACTTTACTCTCGGTGCTAGGTTTCCTTCGAGATCTGAGAAAACTTTTGCCTGACTACCCTGACTCATCAGAACAGTTCGCGTGGCTTCCTTGAATGTAATACGGTAGGGGAAGAAAAGCCTTACGAGGACAAGAACCACGCCGAGGAGGATCTGCAAAGAACACGACACCTGGAAAGAATTTCGGGCTGATACATCATAAAAAGAGAGAAAGGAGCAACTGCAAAGGACAGGAATAACTGTAAAGGATGTGAGTAACTACCATGCACAAGATACTGAAAAGGGACTTCGCGCCGATAAATTATGCACCAAAGGGCGCGTGACGCATACCCGCGGAGTTGTCGAGCACCCACGAGTGGTCAAGGGACCGCGACGGACTACTAAGGTATGGGAGACGGAATAACTGAGCAATTTAATGCCTGAGGAAGATGTACTGGTCCACTCCCATTCAGCTCTAGGTGGGCGTATGGAGACCTCCGAGGCCTTTGAACAGCTACGTGAAGCAGCTCATGAGTGCTGAAGGAAAGGACGGCTTGGAGGTGATGGTTGTAACAGGCGGAGATGGAGGACACTTTATGGAGGCCCCTCCGATAACTTGTCCTCCCACCTCATCTCTCACGTTCAAAACTTCATCTTTTCCCCTTTCAATTCGCCCACTGCATAGCCCGAGATGATCTCTGGCTCACCTACTTTCTCCTCCGCCCGGCGGCACCCAGAGCACCGCTCCATTCTAGAGATGGCGGCATTATTCTCCTCTGATACACTTTATACTTATATAGGGCGTGTTTTCCTTTCATGCTACGATGTAGGAGACGCGGGGCGAGGCGAAAGTCAGCGGAGATCGGGTCGAGGGAAAAAACTGACGCACGGAAGATGATGGATGGATTTGCTCTCTCGATGAGGTAAGCGGGATTTAAAACGGCGCAGAGAAGTTCGATGTTGACTTACTGGGTCGGAGGAACTAGCTATGGGTGGTGTGCTTAAAAGAGTTACGCTCCATTTCTGAGTCACTGAGTCGCCGCCTCGCATTCATAACCTCATAATCGACGGTGATTTGTAAAAATTTTAGACTATGAATTTCCGCTAGAAATCGAATGGAGTTCACCTCTGATTTCTAAGTTATGTTATTAAACGATGATAATCGAAGATATTTTGGTCCATAGAAATTCCACATAAATTCCTGATTTACATTCTGACCAAAACGCAGCAATGCAAAGGATTCCAACACAAACAAACATGGTCGACAATTATTGCTGTTAACACGTTCCTTCCGTCACCTATGAATTCCATACGGAATAAATAATCTCTAAAACTCAGAATTTAATTTTAATAATGACTTGAAAATCTCCAGGGGAAAACCTTTTATCAACTGTTGTTTCACTCAGTTTAAAAATGAAAAATCGCTCTCAATTATGTGAATAAAATGTTTCTAAAGTTGTTCGACGTATCATGTTAACCGAATCGTAAACTAAATCATAAGTTTTGTATATTGTAACCATCGGAAATGGAAATAAATGTTTTTCGTTCAAAAGAACAGCAGAAGGACTGATTTGAAAAATCAGTTCTTCGGCAAAATATTCGTGAAATTGGGCGTGATACGTCCTTAATGTATTCGGAAATAATAATCAAATTAGAAACTAATACCATTACAGGAAAATCGTAAAACAGCAACATATAGACGATAAACACATGCACGAGGAGGTCAGTTCGCTGTTTACGCTTTCTCACCTTCAGGTGTACTCCTTTCGACTTATGAGAAGAAAATTACCACCGCCAGCGAAGTTACGGATATACCTTAGAAGCCTCTCCGCCAAATCCTATGGCTCGCTATAACACCGTCTCCCTCTCTCATACACGTTTTATTGCGTTATTCACATTCTTTGCCTATTGCTGCCTGTCTCCGGCTGACCCTCATCTTCACCGACTCCGAATCCCTTCCGAGATCTCCCCGTTAGACTTGAGACTTTGATCTCTTGAGATGCGGGCTAAGCCGCGAAGACTGACGTAGATACCAAATCCTCCGTACAGCCTCCTTCGAAAGGGTTTCGGAATTACATTCCGGTCTTGTGAGACCCGAGATCTCCAGACAACGTAAATAATTCATCGCGAAATGGCGTATCGTCGAGACAAAGGAACAAATTACCGCCAATGAATTGGCTTCCGTCTGCTAAGTGACAGGATACAGAACGGGGATGGTAAAATCGAGATCGCTGGAGTTCTTCACAGAAGTTTCACATCCACATAACTTTAAAAGGGTTGAAATACCACTTGTACGAGGAAAAAATACCGATTTTACATTCACAAATTCCTGAATTATTTTTTTCCGATAAGATTTCGCCCAATAAAGACGTTTGTATTGTATTATATAAAAGAAAAAGAGAACCAATTTTAAAGAGCCGTCAATTCCGCGCAAATTTTTCGGATTCACATCCACATAACTTTAAAAGGGTTGAAATACCACTTGTACGAGGAAAAAATACCGATTTTACATTCACAAATTCCTGAATTATTTTTTTCCGATAAGATTTCGCCCAATAAAGACGTTTGTGTTGTATTATATAAAAGAAAAAGAGAACCAATTGTAACGAGCCGTCAATTCCGCGCAAATTTTTCGGATTCACCTGATACTATGAAATCAGCTTTTCGAGGAAATATGGCGACGTCGCGTCACTTCCACGCGTTACCCTTCCGCGTCTTTGCGTCGAAAAGGATGAATAAAAAATACTGCGGAACCGCTTTATATCGTCGGAGGCGAGGCAACTGCGGGAGACAGAAAGTGAAATTTTCGGGAAGCTCGCGAAGTGCATTCTCCGGGATTCGAAACGTGAATTAGAACTGGAGTATGAAAAAGAGAAGGAATCGCTTTTTAAAAATTCCACGAATGGAAACAATGGAGCAGCGCCATTTCTTGAACGAAGTTGTACATTTCGGGCGAAACAAAAGGCAGCCACCCCGTCTTGCTTCTTTGAATGCTTTTCTCTCCTTCCGAATAGCTATGGAGGAAAAGAAGGTAAATTAAAAGGTCTGAAAGAGGCGAAACAAACGGGAAAGTTGTGGCAATCTGAATACAAGACCAAGGTGACAAGTTTCCCCTCTCTTCTTATCCAACCTGTAAGACAGGTATATAGATATTTTTTGTTCCCCGCTCTCAAAAGGTTATACGGCGAAAAAAAGAATTATGGCGACGGGTTTCGCATGGCGTTTGTTTCTTACGCCCAACCCCTTCATTGAAAGCAGTCGGTGCCCTCCTTTTCCGCATAGGGAAATGGTAATGAAAACCAGAACGCGGCAAGTGGAAGAGGCTCGATTAAGCGGACATAAACAAGGCGATACACCATTCATCCACGAACAGAAATTTGCCTCAATTTAATAGGAGATTTTAGTTTTTGCCCAACGTAGAACAAGGAATGTCCTTTCTACTGGGAAAAGTACGCCATCAAAAAACAATACGAGCCCAATCGATTCTTCTGTTTTGCTCTTCGTCGAAAGAGAAAGGAAGGCGGAGACTTGCAATGCCAATTTTATAGTGAATTGGTTTAATCAGGATATATAGAAACGTGAAAACTGATGACCAGAATCTAGAGGCAATCAGAAAGGTTCTTAGGTCCACAGTTTGTGAAAACAATTCGAAAGAAAGGATTCTTAATAATTTCCACAGTAGGTTTATTAATCGACTAGTTTCGTCAACGGATTGACTTCTTCAGGTGAACTGACATCTACCTGAAGATGTTAACCTGTTGAAGAAACTAGTCAACATGTGCACAAAGCAGCGATAAATTCAACCATTGGTTCTTAAGGCTGTAATATTTCCTAAATTTTTTTTTTCGAAAAACAAAATTCTTCTAACAAATTGTACTACCTTCGCAACAGGAAATGTAACATAAAAATACGTCTTAATTCGTCCGATTTCCATTTTCTCTGCAATTTTTTCCACTGCAAGAATGAGTGGGGCACAGTAGTAATTAGGCAGTAGAAAGCTCGAAACGGCGAACTTGAGTCTTCGAAGAGAAAGAAAAAGTTTCCCTTTCTTCCTCTTCTCCAAGTTCGCCGTTTCGAGCTAAAGGACGTCTCTTATCCCTCACAAATATTCTTTCACCTCTTCAGCTTACAAATAGCACATGACTCACCTAAGCCTATCCAAATGTTTTGGCGACGGACCTACCTCGTCTACAATTATTAATAGACGTTAGCCCATCCCCAAGAACTATAAATAAAGAATTAAAAAATGACCCGATGATCGCCTTGACACATACAAACCCAGTTGGAAAAAATAGATTATTTTTAAGACTTCGGAGACATTAAAACAACAAACAGACGCGACGCGCTGGAGCCTAAAGAGGGTGAGACAGACATGTACTTATATCTCCATCCGAAGCCCGTTTGCCTATCTCTCGCGACCCTTTTCTTTCCTCAACAACGCTATACACAAAAGGAGGGCCTGCCGTCAACCAGCGTCTATTCTCACTCTATCCCTCTGTCTACCCTCGATTTACAAGCCATTTTTATCCGTCCGTTTTGCTTAAAAGGGGGAAGAGAATGCATGGATTAGATAAGGCTTCTTCCTAGAGCTCTTTGAGAGGGGAAAAGGACAGAGAGGAGGCCGCTGTTATTACAGATGATGATAAACAATAATTTACTAGAATAAATGGTTATTACCCTGACTAAATTAGAATAATAAACAATACTTTTATATCGCGAGTTTTGATTTACAGGTTCACAGATTCTCTCTAAACTAAAATAATGAGTAAAAAGCTACGTAGAACATAGAAACCAAATTCAGATAGCATTTATTACGGTCTGATTTACTTAAAAAGCATCACAGCCATGCCGGATAGCCATGCAAGTAATGCGTTCGACTACGTAGAACGCAATTCCGGGTTCGACTGCTGATGGGGGTTCTCGTGCAAAATAAACTTAACTGTCGAAGTACTTTTAAAACTTCCACCACTACTACAACGAATTCGATCGACAAATAAACATCGAATTTTAGAGAAACACAATGCCTAAAATCACATAAGTATTTTACAGCAATGTAAACTGTTTTATGTTACAATTTTACATTACAGCGGCGAAGATATTATGGAGAGGATATTCCTTTCTTCCTCGCTAAAACAAATAAGCAGGGCTAAATCAAATATATTATACCTTAATATGGGAAGCGTAAAAAATTTCTGAGATAAAGACCACGAATTTCCTCGAAGCATTTAAGTCTTTCCGAGGCATCAGAAAGGGTGAATGCATGAAAATTCTTCCAATCCAACCTGTATGGAAACGGTCATAATGACGCGAAAAGATGGAAAACGTCGCCGCATCTCGCTAAATGCTGTACACCTCCGGAGGCATTTTTTAATACTGTTCCCCTCGGGGAAACATGGGAGTGGAGCTAAACAGACGAAGATGGAAAAAAATGGACGAGGGCTGGGGTGCGGCCACGGCTCTATCGCATACAGAGTCCACCCTGACCAAACACCGCCGGCGTCTTTCCTCCCTTTTGTTCCATTCTCAGGACTCTTCACCCACGCCCCGCGTCTATAACTCATCGCAAGAGGAAAGCGGATTTTTTACTCGACCGCAGAATCACCGATACTTTCGCTGACGTCTATACTGTGACCCTTACGCACGCGAATAAACGCTCGCCTGTTGAAGTTTCTATAGAGGAGCGATTTCAGCTTATCCCAGAGTTCACTTTCTCAGCCGTGAAGGAACGGTTTAACGGTTTCGGATTTCATATACAACAAACTCCGTGAGCGAAGCACCGAGAAGTCGTTACCATCTCTACGGATTCGAAGAAATTCCAAGCGGCCGTTTAGCGGAATGTTTACATTTATACCCCGCAAGCCACCGGTGGCGCATGGCAGAGAGTACTTCCTTACAGAGTACGAAGAGAGAAACATTGCGACATAGTTCCGAGGATTTAAACACCGCTACGTGTTGTGGATGCTTGGTTTTAAGTTAGACATCGGTGCTATTAATTTAACGCAGTGAAGTTAAATAACGTCTCTTAGCTTCTTTTTCCTCATTTCAAGGACGAATCATTCCCTTAATCTGGCGCGAGTGGGCTAAACAAATCTTCGCCGCCTTCGGATCGATTCTAAATGACCTTTCCCATGGAAATCGCAGGGAGCGAGTTTTGAACAAATTACGTATTCGCAAAATATTCAAATCGAGATTTCCTCAAAAAATAGCCGTTTTTTCCCAATCCCATTCTTCGGGACCGGTCCGTTAATTACGCTGCGTAATTGCAGGCGAATATCACTTAATGATAGCTTTTTTCTTGGAGGCCCTCCGCCAATTAATACGAAGAAGCGGAGAACTCGTTAAAGTTGCGTAAAATTCAAAGTCGAAGAAGAGCAATTATATCTTATGGGACGCCTCCTTCTCCAAAACCCTATCACTTTAATTTCCGAGAATTCCACTTTCCAAGAAGAAACAAGGTCCCCTTTGAAGAGATTTCGCACTTGGCCCGAAAAAAGCCGAGCTAAAATAATATTCCGCTTTCGCCTCCCGACCACCCCCGAGAAATAAAACAACAACGAGCCTTTCCAAAACTTATCCAGCCTACGGCACCCCCCATTTTTCCATTCCCTTAAAGACGCACCACCCCACGCTGCTGGAGAGGTGGACTACGAAAATAATTTCAGAAATCGGGCGAAGAAAAACCGCGAAGCGTACACTGAGAAACCGGCAAAACAGACGTAAAAAAATCGCAAACGTATTTTTCCTCAAAAACTCCATCCATACTCTTTGGTCACACATGGGAGAAGAGAGAAAAAGGCCACCACAAAAAGTCAACATGCAAGCACTCAAACACACTAAGGTTCCCCGCATCCCGCAAGCTTTTTCCTCCCACACGCCAAGTTTCAATACTAAGACCTTTCGGAACTCTTGGTCACGTCTGTTGACTTAGCGTGCAAGGTCCCTAAGTAGATGGCACACTCGAGGAGGGAAAGAGAATCGAAGTCCTCCATCCATATTGAGGGAGCGTAGGAGTTGGGCGCCTTCCTGATGCCGAGGGAATGAGATGGGCCGCGGAAATAAAAAAAATTGTATGCTGGGACGAGTCGTGGCCGGAAAAGGAGTGGACAGCGTTGGCTTTATTCGCTCAAATTTTTATAAGACCTTCCGTATCTTGTTCTCAACTTTCCAACGGGGTAAATGTCAGGAAGTCAAGTGCTGTGTTTAAAACTTCGAGAAGAACTACGTTATAAAATTCACATCAAGAAGGTCCACGTAAGAAATGGGAAAAGGGATATTGAGTGACAGAGGTAAAAACATGCTTGCTAAACTACCTCGCTGACTTTAGGAACGAATATACGATTCCTAAGTGGTACTACAAGAGAGTAAGCTGATTTATCTGTAAAATACTTTCAAAATTATCCGTGTGTTAGTACCATAAAGTATGAAGCAGTGTAACGGATTAACAAATAAACAACAATCATGTCTTAAACAAACTCAAGTTTTTCTCTTTTCACATTTAAAAGATTTACGGAGGCCTTCATTTTCTTTTATACTGTATTTTTGCGGACGTTTACCAATGGTTTTAAAATGCAGAGAATTAACTCGAGGAATATTAGAAACACTTCCTCATAACTACCCACCCGTTAAACCACTATCATGCCACTCATCCTCTTTATCATCCTACTCGATTCTTTGGTAATCGCCTATATGAAACACATTTTTTTAACAACCACTATCTAGGGTGTAACATTCAAAAGTCCATCGGAATTCAAGCCCACGGGAAAATCAAAGAAAAGAATTTTCTTTCATCCTCATAAACTAATTATTCTTTAAAAATTATCTGCGGTGTCCTGAGATAGCGTTTGAAGACGGTCGAAGATGCGTTGGAGCAGCTAGATGTCCTTAATGAATTCCTTAGGTACCTCTCGTTCCTTACGCCAAGCAAGATACACAGGGGACTCTGCGAAGTTGTTTAGACCAATTAGGGCGGAGTTTAACTTTCAACGTCCCATGACAGACTGCCACCGACGTTCTCGGTAAACACGTAAACGGAGAAGAGAACCTATCGAGGAGCGTAATTACAGAGAACAATGCTCCGAAAGGCTGAGCATGAGCAAGGACGACTCTCGTGACATCGTCAATGATCATCCCTCGATTAGATCATATTCAAGCAAAGGGAGGATATTTCGTCACAGCTGGAACATCTAAATCTACTAAAATCTAAAAATAGTAAATCCGATTCCGAAAAATCGAGACGGCAAGACTATTTTATTTTGGAAATCTTTCTTCTCAACGCAGAGAATGAAAATAGCCTTTAAATTGGGAATTACGGAAAGGCGTGCGAGGTGATGCGCGATAGATGGCTATATAATCAAAGAGCACTTCAAATATAGATGAATTAATTAGTCGACGTTCGCAGAATGTTGACTCATAAGTCTTGCACAAATATTAGGAAGCAAACTGGGAATCAAAACTTTTCAGCGTTCTAGAAAGTCATTACGGTAATTTGAGAACTTTCCCAGGCCCCGCAAAGGCAAAATAAAAACTAAACATTCTGATTACGCGAGGTTCGGAAAATGTTATTTACGCAAGATGAGTCTGATAGAGGCATAATTTGCTTTACTTAGACATTCTGTTGACTCAACCGTAGATATTAAATTACTGAAACAAACTAGAAAAAGATACCCAACCTAGCTTTATATTGAAATTTCGTCAGGACCTCGCTTGTTTACTTCCTCTATGTTGTGAATTCGAGCATTACTCGGAGAAAAATCGGAATAAATAAATCAAAGCGGGAAGCGCGTAATACAGCTGGAGGAAGGACGGCACAAAAGAGGGACACGCAGAACAAACATAAATCCATTAAAACTACGGATTTTTTCCATTCAGGCAAACACAAAAGCTAAGCATCATCATACACGGTTGATATAGAGAATTAAAGAGACGACGAATGTATGACAGGTGCGTTTCGCACCGTATGAGGTACACGCCAAAAGAATTGATCAGCGCATCAACGGACGGAATGGCCTTAATCATAGAACGATCCTAGTGCCACGCATCGAGCTTTGGCGTGGCATTTTGAGCTTTGAGCAGTTAGAACAAGTCTCGGATGAAGGAATTATGATTCTCAAAGCTTTGCGTAGATTCCAAAAACGATAACGAGGAATGCGCTGTCGGAAGAGCAGTTATGCGTGACAGCGGAAGCCGTATTTTGAGTAAATGTTGAGACCGGTAACAGGCGACTCTGAATGAAAGCTTGACCGTTGGGAGTGTTGACTCATGTTAAATCGGAAATTACTTGGAAGCGAATCATGTCGTTTGGCAATAGTTTTAATGGAAACTTTAAACCGAGGGATTACTAGGTCCTCGTAGAATGGCAGTTCATCACATATTTTGTAAAAACAGCTGAGAAACGATTGTATTACATCGGTAAGAAGCCATACAAATAAAAATTTGGTGTTTCGGTTCTCTTGAGGCACTAATAGATCAATTCAATTTGTTTAAAATAATTCCCGGATAACAAGAAAAGAAGAAAGCATGGCGAGAAGTAAACGCGTTTCGTGTTCAATTAATTCAGCCTGACTTCTTTTCTATACTCGATTATTTGCTTCAAAAAACTGTTCAATAACAACCCAAAGCATTCCTAGCCTAAAATACGCAAGGTTTCAGAATAAAAGTGATATTTTAAAACAATTTATTACGTAAAAATATTTCAATGTGAGATTTAGCACATCCCGTTGCTGAATTTCAGTGAAATAAATCCTGCTTTGGATTTGCGAATCCCTGAATTTAATATAAACAGGAAGAAACGTTTATATAATGATATTCTCGCGCAGAGAAATCAAAACTCGGTAAATAATCCAATCAAGCTACGATCAAGAATTCAAACTCACGAAAATATCACAAGGTTATAGTCCTCGAGCAAAAAAATGCCATAGGTAAGCTCTATAAGCCCTCCCTGAAAACATGGAGGCATCTTACACTCAAGAAACAACACCTGTGAAGGTTGTTCGATAACGTAGAGCTCGCTAAGGTTTCAGGTGAGTCTACAAAAGAGGGTAAGCGGAATGCAGACGCGCACCGTGGGGAAGAAAGCGGGGGAGAGCTGGTGACAAGGGCGAGGTAGGGTTCCTGCTAAGGAAGGGTCGGGGGTGACCAGAGAGGACTATGGAAGGTTAGTGGGTGGAAAAGAAGGGTTGGGAAAAGAGCGGTGGGTTTTCGGGGGTTCGAGGATGTGGTGAGCGACCAGGGAAAAACGTCAGTGTCAGTTGATCACTGATGCGAAAGGGGTGGAGGGGGAAGCCATCGAAGTTGAGCAGTGCGGGGCTTATGCAGGTGAGGGCCACGTTAGAACAGGTTATTTGGTAATGCGGCCTTGATTTGATCTTAAGTCCTCGCAAAGCTATTAGAGTAGCAAGACCTGCGACTGAGAATACAGATTTGGTATCGTGAGAAAAGTCACAAAACCTCTCTTCGACGGTATTCCCAGCTCTGAACAATGCTAATAGGTTCCGTGATCGACGACTTAGGAGTATTACGGCTAATTGCCCGCCAGCGGCTGAAAGGAATGTGCTATGAGTGGAACTATGAATACGGAGAAGGGAATGGTAAGCTACTAATGAATCAATGACTTCCTAATTCACCATAAAGGAGGTCGCAACGCGCCAGATATATATACGTGGTGGTAAAGAATTTATTTATTACGGTCCAATACGAAAGGGACCCAAGGAATGCTATAATTACATTTATCCACGCAAATATGGAGAAACCTCTGCACTAAAATAATCCATTATTTCGGCCTCGAATTTATGGTAGCTTTTCATGATGAAAGAGGAATAAGAACAACTTACACACATTTACCACCTACGAGCTAGGTCATCATCATGTGATGACGTGATTATCCGCGTGAAAACCTAGGTCGTATGAATTAAATCCTATGGTAAGGTGTGTAAGTTGATCTTATTCCTCTTTTATCTCTGCACTAATTTAGCTAACACATAGAATTAACACTAATAGGCTCAATTTAACGTTGAAATTAAATATCCTACAACTAGTTCCATTTATATAACTCCCTATCACCAATGAATGCAAGAAATCGAAGAATGATTACAATTTATAACTGTACGAAGTATGAAATTCTGCATTGGGTTCCACAAAGAAATGTACATTAATATTACGGCTTATTTTGCGAGAAAACCACTAAAATCTCCAATTAATCAGCAGATAAGGAAATGAGATTGCGTTTCTAAAATCATTAAGACTATGAGAAATTATTGCTAATCTTATATACCCTCATTTCACAGTATAATTGAAAATATTCCGAGAGTGATGACTGGTATCATTGTTATCATCGGATTTCTAAATTAAAACTATCAATCAGTTGCTTTCTTTTCCCCGATAAAAAAACGTTTCCGGGGCTTACTCTAAATGCTGAGTCTCACTGTTCCGCAAATGTAAACGCTACACGAATACGCCTTCGGCTCGTAAATACTCCGAAAATTCACTGGGAAAAACACGGGCCTAAACTTGGCCTCTCGAAATACTCAGAAACGGACATTGGGAATTTCCCACACTTATCGATCAAACGCCAAATTGCTCCGCTTGGGGGCAGTGAAAAAGTATTTTAGCCCTTGACTCGCGAATCTTTTCCAAAGGCACCGAGCCAGCCACCTTAGCCCCCCTACCCCTCTTCGCGAAGAATTGGGACGTCCCTAAGGGCAATAAGTAGCTCTGGCCGTCGAGACAGCCGCCAAGCGTGGGACCAAAATAAGATCCACCGTCTGCGAGAGGAGGATGGAGGGGAACCTCCCCCCGCCCCACGTATCTCTTCCTGGAAATGGCCACCCTAGTAGCCCCCTCTTGGCGCACCTCCCCCGCCGATATCAACATGGGCGAACGCTAACGGTGAAAGCGTACGACGCGTGATTTCACAACGAAGTGGCGAAACGTAGTTCGGAGGACTCAATGGGCGAGACTACCGATGGAGAGAGAGTATTGAAATGGTTGGGGAAAGGAGTATATTTGGTCTGCGGTTACATGGTGGAGGGGAAGAGGGACGGGTGGCGAGTTCAAAATTGTCACGGACGTGTGCCTGGCTCCAAAGGTGTGGGAGAAGGAAATGAGCTGCACTGTTTACAGTTATTCTTATCTGTATGCGCCTTTGATAGAGATTATACCTGGAGGCAAAAAAAGAATGGGACCCGGAAATAGAGTTGGCGACGAAATCCGCTTGTGACAGAGAGCTATGAGGTGTCATTTAAAATTAACGAAGACAGCGGGTGGAATGAGACCCTAACTAATATAGCTACGATTTAAAGTAGAATGGACATGGGGAAAACAGCTGGAATACTACGAAGTAAAAAAATGCAACATAATTAATAAAAAGAAAAGAATCGGCGGTACTAAACCGAGAAGACGTAGGTATGCCCCTTGAAAATCACTTTGGTATTTCCGTTATTTATAGTGGATAACTATAGAATGAATCAAAAAACATTTTAAAATATCATTTTAATAGCAAATTTAACCTATGTATCACCAATCAGGAAATATAGATAACCTACGGCGACAATCTCTTCCACTGTTAGTAATTTCGGAATTTTTATGAATCGGCAAAGCAATACTCACCTGAAGGTGAGATACCAACATTTCAAATATTCCATAAGTGAAACTGAGAGTGTTCACTTTACTAGAAAGAGGAATTTCTTTTCAATAAAGACGATTATCCGTTCTATCATACGCGGATTCACCTCCTGAGTTCCTACTCAGGAATGGCCTTCTGAGTTAGATGAACCCATCTCCTTCGTCTTTAAATACACATGCTACATGAAATTGATCCAACATCACCCTAAAATAGACGAATAAGTTGTAAAGCATCGACCCAACCGATCCCAGTCGCCGGGAGCGCCAAAACACCATCTCGAAACAGTCATATATATATACCACGTGCCTTTAAGTGTAGCAATCTAGCCAAATGTTGAGGAATGTTAATCGGGAATAGATTCTCAGCTGGCGGGTGCAATGGCTCACAGTGCAGAAATCATTAGTCGGTAGATTCATAAATCTCTCCAGAACGATATCGGATTAAGTAAAGTAAAATATTGCTGCAGAAGCCAAAAGAAATGAGGGAGACGGTGGAAGGTCGAATAAAAGATGAAATGCAATGAAAAGATCGACATACTTGACGTCAATCTGGTAAATTTTAGGGCGATTCACAAATTACGGAGAGTAGAAACTGAAGAGGGTAACAAGAGAACCCAATAAACCCACAAGACATAAGAGGCTCCGTCAGTAATGAACAAAGAGATTACCAATATTTATCCGAAAAAAGTAATCACGATTTCTGAGCGAGATACGAGTATGACTCGGCTTTTATTGTTATTTTTTATTAGAACGTCTGACTCTGCATTTATTTTGAGACCTGAAGTTTGAGCGGGAATTTTTATAGGAATATAAAAGATCCGGTTTAAAAGACGCCTATCACGGATAACATCGAGGTTTTACGAGATACTACTCCATGTAGGCATGACGCAAACGAATACATCGAACTGAAATAGCTCACTCAAACATCGACGCACCTACAATTAGCGAATATGAAAGAGAAGTAGATTTCTGAGCTTCAGAATTATCATTACGAAGAATCTACAGGTAGACAGAATCATCTCAAGACTTTCCTATCCTATTTCCGAGTAAAATAATAACCTCACGATGTATCGAACCCTATGAAAAGCTTACTCCGCAACTTTTTATCTAGATCCACGAATGAACCTTCAAAATGTTGTAAATATAATTGTGAGTCTATGGTGAAAGGTCAACGCATCTAACAAATCTCCAATGCTCCTAGATGACGAGTGATAATGCGGATCGCAAGAAAATCATAGTTTATATAATTATATAGACAAGGTTAATTTTCAGCATTTGAACAAGTGATTTGATATCTCTCTTAACACTCAGATTTAAGACGTATATTCGCCATCAAGGACAGTCAGATTACCAGAAATTTTTTCAAGTTCGAATTGAAAACTTTATCCGCTAAAGTATTAGAAAGATTGCCTAATTCAGAATGAGCTACAACGAGTGGTTGTGAAAAATTTAACGGTGTCATATATTGCAAGGAGAAATCCAGGAAAGCCATGAGACGGCACGGGTTATCAGAATTGAACCGAAGGTAGACACGAGGGCACGCAGAGGTGGGCGTGTCCGACTGGTTCTGTGAGTGGCCGTGAGACTCTTTGACCACACCGGGGAAAGTGAATCTTGTGCCTAGCAACGGAGCGGAGCCCGGAGGAAAAACGAAATGTAAATCGTTGCAGAGAATTACTAAGGGAAAAATAAAGCCATTTAGAATCGCTCTTTACCGCTATTTTCTTTCCCCATAGCCCCGTGACGGCTTGATACTAACGAGAACCGACGTTCCACGTGAATAGTTAATACAGTTACTTAAGGTTGAAATAGATCGAGTCGTGATGTGTATCCCCCAACAACTTCCAATCACAGCTTCATCGAAGTACACAGTGGAGAATATTTGACGAGAAAACTTCGTCAGTTCCCCTTTTCACGCGAACAGCGCTAATCAATCCGCAAACGGTAAAAAACTCACGAGTGCCGAATTTATGAAAACTAACGGTAGATAGCAAGGCGATAAAAAAGGAAAGAGAATATTCAAAAATACGTCCAGATCGCTGATAATCACGGCATAGTGACATCGAGGTACTGGGTTCGACTCCTGGTTAGGGTATGGTTGCTTGATCTAGTTATTCAAGGGTTGATAGTGAGACTAAAGTTCACTGTATAAGCATTGTAGGACTAAAGCTTGACTGAAAAAGAGTTATACACAAAAAAAACTATTGTTTACGAATCAATATAACAAAAAATTAAACTAACAGACGAAAGACACCATATGCTGATTTGTACAATTAAAAAAAAAGCTAAATTTTACAAATCTATAATTCATATATTTTCTTTAAATTATGACTGTAAACATTAATTTCACCCATAATGTTTTATTGACTAAGATATACTCGGCATTTAAGAGTTAAGAAATTTCCCTTTCACGGCGTTTTGGGTAATTTTCCCACAAGGGGTATGTACATCAGAATTCCTTCCCCTCCGTGAGTACTTTCTCGCCTCAATTAACCTTCTCGGCGCAAATTAACTATTCCATCCTTAATAAACCAAATCGCGGCGCAACTCCACACGTTCGGCGCGATTACGAATTCACGATCGCATTTCGTTCCTCGGCGGGGCAAAGAAGGAATAAATGGCCGTCGGAGAGAGAGGAATGAAAGGAAGTTATTGGTGTACATAATGCGACGTTCAATCGAAACAGGTAAACATTTCATGCTTGCGCAGTATTTTTCCGCAAACCGACATTTTCCCCTCTTTCATTCACCGAAACGAAATGAAGTGAAAACGAACGAGAGGGAGAGCTCGACTGTTTTGTTTGGATCGGGGAAAAGAGACGCACCGAAATGACGGCGAACGACGACAGCGCGAAGCTACGGCGAGCGACTGTTGCGGAGAGATACAGATACGGAGAAAATAAAAATCCGTTTAATAAAATAATTCCGAAGCGACAAATGCGAAAAAATAAATAATCCCTTCTCTTCCGCTGTTTTCTCTGCTAAAACCAAAAATCTGCTGCGGAACGAGATAAAGTACACACATGCGCGCTCTGCGTTCACAAAAGACAATCCATCGAGCGAACGGGTAAACACGCTTCGGACCGAGAGCGAAAATGGTGGATATCGGAACGATTAAAAAAAGGCGGGATGGAGAGGGAAAGGCGTGACGGGCTTGGAGTTCTTGCATAAACGCAAGGAAAAAACTCGAAGGTCGTATTGCGTTGTGGGGTTACGTTAAAAACGGGGTAAAAATTGCGTCAATTAGGAACTGGGTGACACAAGCCCATCGTTCAGCTTCCGCCGCGGACTCCAACATTACGCACGCACTTTCCAATTTACTCGTCAAGTCTATAAAGCTATTCTTCGCCTGGTTGGGAGCGTCAGCGTCAGAATCCGCGGACGCAATGACACTTCACGCCACGTTATTTGAGGTTGAAACCGCATACATATGAATATGGAGATTAATTCCTATCCGCGCATTAATTGGCACTGAAGGAGATTTCCCAAAAGGTCGCTAGGGGAAGATTAATGAGTGGGCCACACGTACCTCCCAATCTGTAGAGGGATTCCTCGCAAAAAGTTGAGCTTTCATGTGAACCTTATAGCTACGAGGATAAGGAATTTGGGGTTACTGAAAAATGTCTTTATAAAAGTAAAAATTTTAAATGTTACCAAGTAAAACTTCTTTCCCTTCAAGAAAAAGGGTAGAGGTAACCTTGCACGTTAATGCGTACACCTAGGATAAATCCCAAGGAAAAACGGACTTCAAAAAGTCTGATAGGACCTGGAGGCAGATGCTTTAACCAAATACGCTATCGAGTCAGAACATATTCTCAAACCGTTTTTAACGTAACCACTTCGTCCTTGCTTACAAATTCTCCCAAAACGGCTTAAAAAATGTTCTGGTTCGTTAGCTTAACTGGTTAAAGCATCTGGCCGGAAAGCGGAGGATTCCAGGATCGAGTCCTTATCCAGTGGGACTTCTTTCATGTCCGTATTTCCTTGGGATTCCTTCCCCTCGTTAGGATATGTATTAAAATATCAGATATTTTATAATAAAACAAAAAATGATCGCCCAAGAGCGCAAAAAGGCATACATCAATACGATGCCGTCGTCATTCCAATATCTAACGCTATGCAACAAAATTTACGTTAAATTATCCCCAATCGGAGAATTCAAGTCGGAAAGTAACGAACCCACATCAAGATTGCTTTTCTAGCTTACAGAAAAAACATCCATATTGGACGCCGATGACTATATTCTGCACGGCCGACAACATTACCAACTTGTACAGATTTCGTCTCAAGCAACTGAAACCTCAACAGACGATTGAACGTGCCGCGAAAGAAAATTAGAAAACGAAGATAATTATCTAGTGCGGAACTTTCGGCCGTTAAAAATCTACCATTATGACACCATTTATAACATCAGCTATCGCCCAACAATTTCCCTTTCCCTCCCATGGCCCACCGAAGCACATCGCGATACATGCGAATTCTTTTATGGAAAAGGACGATATTAACAATAAAAGCGGTAAAAATATATTAAGTACCCCATTAAAAAGGGCAGTTAAGCGATTACGAGCCATTCCATGCGGTGGCTGAGGGAATGCCTATCGAGGAACTGGAGGCGGGCCCAGAAGAGGTGAGATCCGGACGAGCTGGATGAGGGCTTTTAAAACAATAAAATGGCGTCTTGAAACGCGTCGAGTGCTGAAACGCTAAAAGAGAACCAGCCACGAAAAATTCGAAGTAGACGCCAACGCTTCGGAGAAAGGTCTTCTTTTTCGGTAGGACGGAAACTATCGAGTGTCGGTTGAGGAGGTATTCTTCCGATGGATGACTTTGAGAAGAAGGATGGAGAGAGGAAAGAAGGAAGATCGTCTCGAAGAACAACGCCCATATTATTCACGTCTTGCATTCTGCGAGGACTGATACGCGTCGACTCAAGGCCGAGAGAACGCACGAGTTGACAAGGAGACATTTTACGGAAAAATGATCAACCAACGAGGATCTCCGTCCTTGGGGAAGGATTGATTAAAAATGCTAAGCGCTTGGCGAACGATTACACTTCCGACTTGATGCGAATGAAAAGTGGAAAAACGTGTAAAACGTAGTATGAGAATATGATTTGCGCAAGCCTTCGATCGACACTGATATCCAGGGATTATTTAAAGAGATAAAACTAGGTACGTCTCCTGAGCGAACATTCATTATTCATCGTAACAGCAATGTTAGCGCAAACATTATATTTCACGTTTGCGCTAATATTTTGAAGATGATAAATAATAAATAGTAAAGATAGTGAATAGAAAATGTTTTACCGTTTAGCAGAAGCCTTGCGTTGAATCGCGCGAAATATTTGTCCTGAGTAATGGAATGATGATTATATTAAAAGTATTAAATTTACTATTATCCACTTTATCAATTAAATTATCAGGTAAAATAAAAGTGATTTTAATAATTATTGAGAGATTAATGAGGGAAAATATATCGCCGGATTTGCTTTGAATAATAATTACATAAAGGCACCAAATATAATTTCCTGTGGATATTCTTCGAACACCCAAACAATTTTTTTAAGTAGTAGGAGGTTAAGAGATGGATTCCTTATGTTCCATTCCGCAAATTTTTTATGTACTACAAATGATGTAATCCACTAAGCGACGAGGACATGAATACTGTAAATGCATTCGCATCTTCCGCTAGTGCTTATCTCCTTATTCTCTCTCGAAGCTTACGACTGACCCCGACCTCAATAACAATCCCATTACTACCACAAGAAATCGCCCCACAGATAAGGAATGAATAACAAATACTATTCATTCCGAAGAAGCTCCATCAACTCAGCACCAAAGAAAGCGAAAAACAAAGTATTCCCAACTCGCTCATAAAATAACGCTATAATAACAAGTTATTCATATCAAATGATGATTTTCGTAAAGGTTTGAGCTCCTTAAGAAAACGACACTAAATTATTCCACTTTCCTCCAGCTTCTCCCCCTGAAATGACATTGGAAAAAGAGAAAAACGTCATAATTGGCGAGGGAAAATGGTAATAAGCTCGGAGATAGCGGAAGAGCAAATGTAAGAGCCCTAAGTAGCCTCATCGCGTGTCCAAAACTCATCACGATCCTTCAGCCGACCGCCATTGTACACAGACCTCTCTTCCCTTCAAAGCGGAGAGAAGCTGAACCTTCCCGTAAAAGAAATAACAATAAAGCGAGGACAAATAAGAGATGATGAAACGGAGAGGGGAAACACGGGCGGAGAAACCCCTAATCAAAGGAGGGAAAATAAACAATAAACATTGCGAGATAGAACGCTGAGAAACGAGGTGAGACGGAAATTGAAGCGCCGCACAGAGGATAGGACTGAAAAAATAATATCAAACCCCGATAAGAAGATAAGGAAAAGGTGGTGGATAGACAATCGAAGGTACCGCGTACGAAATAAAAGGTAAAACACACTGGAAAGATGAAAGAGATGCGGAGATAACGCGGAGGAAGTTGGGCCTTCAATATGCGGAGGAGAGATGAAGCTAAAGAGTTTAGAGATAAGGAGATAAGCCCCTTCAAAGAATAACACAACCTATGCCTTCCTACAGAGTAACCATGGATCTATATAAGTCTCTCACTTCTGTACCCTTCTTTTATACCGCGACACGTGCGGGGTCCACGGAATAGCAGGTGCGATTTTTATAAGAGGCAAGTGGGACGGTCAGAAACAATGGCAGAGGCCGCAGGGTCTATCACGCTCGCGAGGAAATCCTTAAGGAAATGCGCCTTCACAGTCGGTGCCATTTAAGTCCCGCGAGGCGAAACAAGCACTGTTCGTATAAAGAAGAGGAAATGTACGAAAGGAAAAAATAACTTGAAAATGCGCCTCTTCGCGTGCCGATAAAACTCCTCTTCCGTTTCCTCCATCGCACGAATCTCATTCGGAATCGCTCGGAAATTCCTCCGTCGATATCCAACGCTATCATTCCCCCATCATTCTGACGCCTTTCCGCGGCCGCTCGAAATAAAAAAGGAACTCGTTTCGTCTGAACGTTTAACGAAAGATCTCGACACGAAACCATAAATTAGCCCTAGGGTTTTTTCCCATTAAAAGAGAAATGGTTGGTGATGGATTACAATGACAGTGAGTCGATCTGAAAGGGCGATCATATCCTTGAATGCTTACTGACGAGACTGAGGATTCAATTTTAGTGGGCGATGAAATATAACAGAGGATGTCGAAGTTGGTCGAGCCGTTTTAAATATTCCAATAATGCCGACCTCTGTGATACAATTAGGTCGGCTGTAGGGGATATCACCTACAAATATTTATCTACACGAAGGCGATGAAACATTTTTAGCGATCATAGCTGATACAGACAAAAATAACAAGAATTTGATAAGCTATCAACATCATACTTCAAGCGATAGGAGTTTATTGATCTAGTCGATATTTTCTCCGAATGACGTTCAATATAGGTTAAAAGCAACTCCTTAATTACGAACATTTCCGCAAGATACATTCCCTAATGAAGTTCGATTACTCGAAGTTAAACACTGATCAACCTCTTTCTTTACCGGCATTATATAAACATTCTTAGATTTTCTTTTAAATATATTATCAAAACTCAAAAGAGGAATCCTTAGAGAACTTTATAGTTAGCTCAAAATTTATTCGTTTTTATTTAATTCTTCATCATAACTAAACCAAACCAAGAGGTTTTATCGAGTTAATTTTTACGACAAAAAACCCCAGCAGCATTCGTTTCCTTCAGAGGAACATCATTTCAAGAACTCTCAAGTTTTCTCTTATGTTGCTCCGATTCAATTTTCCTATAAACAGATATCTAATCAGAAACTAGAAGGACCACTAGAGACCAGACATCTTGACTCCGATATTATTTCCACCGGACGAAGTTAAACGTTCGAAATGCTCTCCCATAAAGTATGATCGGAGAAAATTGGAGGGAGAAAGAGCTTCTCATTCGCCGTTCGCCACACCCACGGAACACTTGGGATTCCGAGGCGTCGCCAAGAGCGCTGCCAGGAAATCCGTTTCAACAGCTCAGACTCGAATGCCCAGGCCATTCGGCCTCAAATATAAATGCTACAGACTAGAGACGAGACGCTCTCGATAAAACGCGACGGACGTCCATGACCGAGACTGGTTATATAATGGCACTTGCCTTTATAGCTAGTCGGAGTACGCTAAAAATCCCGCATGAAGAATATCCCTTCCGATCCACATACCCGGAGCTCATGCCAAAGTCGCGGAATTTTGGGACCGTAAATCAATCAATTCCTCCTCGATCGCAATCGGAGATACTTTTGGAATTTTCGATCTAAAATAGAAATACGTATACGGCCGATATAGAAGTCGAACACGCGCTAGAGAAACAAAAACGAACTGAGGAACATTTAAATGGTTTTGGAGGAAAAACTATATTTATGTAAAATCTGCTCCCAAGTCAGCGTGAAACACATTGAATATCGCAACTTATACCGAACGAAATTGGGAAAAGCGATATCAAGAACAAGATCTCAACATTGGGATTTTCTCAATAAACCTTCAGTTGAAGAGTTTTTCCCCGCAACTGAAATCTTTGTGTTTTTATCTGTATCTATATTTAGTTCTTTGTATAAGTTTTTATTTATCAAATTTACAGTCTCTTAATATGTATATTTGCACCAATTCTCTTGTATTTATGTTTGTCGGATTGTTTGGATGTAGTAATTTATTTTTCTAGATTTAATTTTAGTCAATTGTTTTTAGTTATTAGTGTGATATTATTATCATTTAATATCTTCAGAGGTTAGGTTGAAGAGAGGCCATTTTGGCTAAACCTCGCAGAAGTATAATAATAATAATTTGATTCCTAAGGCATTGTGTGAAAGCCAAACTACCAGGGAACTTAATCGACTTCATTCTCGGAGTAATCTTAGATTTACTGATTTTTAAATACGTTACATACAAAAACTTTACTGCGTAGCAGAGAAGCAGCGAAAAAATCACGCTTCCAAAAACTTAGACATCAAAGTATCGGACCTAAAAAACTCTGCCCGCTTACATTCTATTAACGAGGGAATTTGTAGGACTACTCCATATTTTGACCATCCTCCATACATCCAATTAGTTCTACCGCCTGGGAAAATCCCCGCTTTAATCTATTTAAGGCGGCCAATCTACCATAGAAAAAAAAACTATGTAGAAGCGTCAGAAGCTCCATCCGTCCGCAGACCACCACTCAGGAGCGTTCGAGAGGAGATTGAAAAAGGAAAAAGTAGCAGGAAGCCCTTTTCCCAGCCCATCCGAGACATAAAAGAAACAAATCTAACGTCGATCGTAAAAAGTAAGGTCGGAGCTGGTTATTGTTCACAAACGAAGCCGCCATTAAGTGGATGTGAGAAAGGTTCATTTCTCGAACCTGAAGAAATGAGAAGGAATGCCAGCCGACACCCTTTCACCTTGGTTCACCTGCTACGCATTGAGCCATATTTTATTTATAATGCTCCGAAAAATAAACACGGGCGGAGGCGTGCAATAAATCCTGAGATGTAAATAAAAAAAATATTCAACATTGTATGTATGTTAATGTTCTGTGGTAACTTACATTGTTATCTCCCGAGAGACGAAAGTGATTCCGAGGGTCGGTAAAACAAAAATATTCGTGAAGCAAACTTCTGCGCCGTAAAATTTTATCACCCTGAGATATTAACACTATCTATCAAAATAGATCTGATTTTCAGCCGCCTAAAAGGAATACGCCATCCATTCCAGTTCGAGGCATACCCTCACGTAACTAGACCAAAGAATGTACCGATAACAGCCACTTGCCTGCGGACAATGGGACAATCCAACGACAATGGGAATGCCTTGATCCATATGCCTGGAATATTACGGCGTTTACACGGTGTGTCCATAAACGGCCACCGTGGTGCGTATGGTCACGGGCGGATTGATCAACTAGGAGTAATTACTCGTGACTCCATCTAGGGGACCAAAGGAGAAACGTGCCGCGCATTCGAAGCAGTAGGATAAACAAATCTCGACTGCCCTCCTTTGTTTCTCAGTGGCGCTACCAAACAGGTGCTCAACAAGTACTTCATTTTAACGACTTTCGAGAAGGCAGTTAAAATTTTTTGGCGAAGTGAGTGGGGCTCACCCGAGATTGAGACAAAGAAAACATACGGAAGTTGCCTCAGGAAGAAGCTTGTATTTTAAGCACCACCATCAGAGAGATTTGAATTGAATATAATCATCGCCTTCGGGACGGCTGACGAATTTGGATACGTCAAATTACACGGCAATCATTAGATATGGAGACGCTATCCAGCAAGTAATTTCTACGTGATTTCCGTTCCACGGTTGTCGCCATAGCCATAATCCGCGAAACAACTCTAACGGTTCTAATTCTCTTCTTTGAGACCCTTGAGAACCCGAAGCAAAATAATGAAACAGAATGAAGGGATACCTCTTTAAAGGCGGCCGAAATATTTATTATGAATTTGTAAAAGTATTAACAAATATCCAAGTATATATCACTCACAATAAAACAACTGCATTATATTTACAATAAAACGACGAGAGTAAGCAAAATCTACATGATCGAATTATATTTGCATTACGAGGAAACTATGCAAGTAATACATCCGTCAGTACTCCGTAATTATTGTCACTGAGAAAAAAACAACTTCCGCAACGAATTTCCAAATTTATTTAGAAAATTAAAATTAAATCACAGAATAACTTGAAGAACGATTAACTTTAAAATACTAGAAAGTCATTCTTGTATAATAGACATTACGTACACTCAGTATATAATTTAGAGTAATAGTAGTAGTACTAATATTCGTAAAAGTGCTTCGATAGCTGAGGTCATTTCGCACGTAGGTTCCCACCGGGTATCGAACCCGGGATCGCTTTCTCCGAAGTCGAACGCGTTGCCCACTTGGCTATCCTGGATCCCTATATAACTTAGAACGATCATAATAATCCTTTAAAGTAAACCCTATTACCATAGAATTTAAAGCAATTTCAACGTCAAATTTGACAAAATTGAGCAAAGAATACGAAGACGAATTTGCAGCCAAAAATTGTTTTCATTATTGCAGGTTAACCGCTACAATTCTACAAACCACACTCCAAAAACAGGAAAGACTCTCTGGAATCTTCCAAGATTACAGACCATGATACAAATAAATACGCGATACAATCATCCGGAAATTATCGAAAGGCAAAGACCCTCACTCCTTCGCCTACAGAAACCCTCAAAGCCTTTGCTGGTCTCCTTTCTCCTCTGCGATATGGTAAGCGGAGAGAATGACAAACGAGATCCGGCGTTGATGGAGTCGATAGCAAATGAAAAGATAAGCGCATACGGAATGCATAAGAGCCGCTCCGAATGTGGGTTCGGCAGTTGGTTGGCGGAAGGGAGGGAGACCTTTGTAGATTGCTTTTGTGCGCACTCCCACGGAAATCGGCGGAATTGATATTTATTCAATCGCAAAACTCACGCACAAAGGATCGCTCGAAGAAAGAGAAAAAACGGATCGAAAGAGGCAGATATATATATACCGAGAGAGCCGGACTATTATTCAGCCCGAGTGACTTTATCTCTTCGAGCGGAGAGAACGACATTATAGAAATGTGTCTGTGTGTATGCATCAATCGAGGCGCGGTGCTTTTCTTCTGTTTAAACCAACGAGTCGTCGCGGCGCCCGCGTGGCGTCGCTTCCGTCAGACGCCTCTTCTCCCTCTAACCCTTCTCCTAAAACGTCAAAGAACTGACCGAGTAGCGGATGCGAGATAAGTATTGTCCGACCACCATCCGCCGAAGACCGATGGTAAGATGGAACGTATTTGTACTTACATTAGTAGCAGGATAGAATGAGAGTAGGGGGTGGGTTGGTAGAATCATGTGAAAGGAAGAGAAGCCTCAATATATACTCCCACTTCTTAAAGGTTTTCGAAGGTTAGCATAATTTCGGTCAATACCGTGCAAGGAAGACAAAAGCGCTTCAAAGAGCGAAAAATGAAAAAAAAAATGATTATCCCGCGAACAATCTTCGAGCGAGAGAGTTTTCCGATGGAATTAATGTAATCGAGTAGTTTTTCTCTTTTTTTCCGAAGAAGGGGGTGAGACATCCATTTCGCTGATTGGAATCTCATTGAAGAATACGCTCAGCGACGAAAATCGCATTTCAATCCGAAGTAATCAACTAACAGACGCGGCGCCGCATTATGTTCTCAATATGAAAATAATATCGCGAGCAAATAAGAAAAATAATAGAGGACCCCATTAAAGAGATCTCCCACCGCGAAGGAAACTTGGAGCCCACTTCCCCGCGTCGAGAACAATCCGGGAAAAATATCCGTATGTCCATTCAGCAACAAGAACGCTATAGGGATATTGGGGCCGAAGAATGGACGAAATATAGCCTTTCGACACGCCAGGCCCTTCCGCAACTATGGCGAATCGTTAATTGGTCCTGTAGGAGGAAGCCCTCACCGTAAACCTCCGGTGGTACGTAGAGCAAAGGGTTCCAGATAAGAAATAGGAAAGGAGACAGCGTGATGGATTTCGGGCGCCGGTAGACCTGGCGAGATGAACGCACGAGAGAAGGAAGAAAGTAATTCGACGTAGGAAAAGGAGCCCTAGATGGAGACGTGAGGGAGGGCGAGAGCGACTACAACGAAAAAAACGACGGAATGTGATGGGCCAAAGATACGGGAGAAGATGGCTCCGAAAAGAACACGTACATAAAAACGACCAACGCTTACATAAAGACGGTGGTCCTCGTGCGTGGAGATGGTGGCTCTAGGGGGGAGACGGATGATGGCGGTGCGTTGGGAGGCATTAAAGATTGGATGGAGGGGGAAAAGGGCATCGTAGGTCCTGTGCCACCGGGCCAGAAGACCACCGCGGGAAGGATGGAATCCGGCGTCCGGCCACCCTACCATCCTCTTCCTGCGGTTAAAACTTCACCACAGTGGAAAAAACTCGTCCGGTCATTTCCTTCTTCAACCCGCCGAGGCCATCGATAGACGCGGGAGATGTTAACGCCTGGAGGCGCGCGGCCACGGAAGAAGGGTGAGAGTCCCTGAAAGTCATCCATTAAGTGCGGCCACGTAACGACGCCTCTCCAACCCGGAGGAATTCTCCGAAGATCTACTACCTTTTACCCCAACCGTTGGTTGGTATTTTTATAGTCGCGCGCAACTTTCGATGAGAAACGCCCTATTAGCAAAAGCTCACCGTTGAGCCTTCCTGGGATTCACGATGTTGGGAGAGAAGTTGGAGAACTCGAGTAAATGTCAATGAGGTATTATACGGTTCTGCCGCCCCAGTAGACGCTGAAAGGGGTCTTATCTCGCCTCATTAAATGTTTGATTTCTCTTTCAGAACGGTGACGGGAAAGTAGCGGAGCTGCTGAACGAGCCACCGTCGCATCATTTCCACGTTCTCGATCCGCAGCGAGTCATAGACGACGCCGCGGGGCATGACGAATGGAAAGGATACGTGCCGGGGAAGGAAGCGGGGAAATCCGGCGTTAACGAGGGACTTGCGTACCTATCGATACAACGGCGGAGGGCTGCCATGGAAAACCGAGATGCAGAACCAGAAGAGTAGTTACGGGTCCCGCGTGAAAAAAGATCCTCCCCTATCAGTCGTGTTTCTTAGCGCGGAGGGTTTCGGAGTAACCTCGTTCGTCGCAGGTACGGCGCGAGCCACAGACTCCTGTTTGCCTCGCGGCAGCAACTTTCTCTCCTTCGGCATTCCCTTCTCAACCAGCGAAAAACGTTTCGCGAATATTTTTTGCCCATTTTGCGTCTAAGGTCCCCGCGACTCGTTTCCGATCAATCCCCTTCCCGTTATCGCTCCACGGCCAACCCGACCGAATCCGAGCCGACGCGACACAATTCGTTTCCCCATCTATTCTTCCGTAAGAATTCTCCTCTACTTGCAGCCTTTGCCACCCTTCCGGGGGACTCGACTTAATTATGCAAAGAGGGCAAAGTGAAAGCGGGAGAAACAACAAATTCGCCGACCAATTAATGGCGCGCGGAGGGAGCTTTGCTACGCGCAATCGATTCTCCTTTCTCGGTTAGCAGTTTCGATTTGAGGGAAATCGCAAAGAGAGGCTTAGAGCGTAAGCCGCCGGAAGGAGGGGCTCGTTTTTCTTCGAATCAGGAGAGCGACGGAGGTCTGATCGGTAAAACGGGGTGCTTTCCGAATGCTAAGGGCTCTGATTGATCTATGGAAACTCTCGATGCTTACAAAAAGACAAAAAGTCATCAAGAATAACTAAAATGAGACGAAAACCAGACTATAAATACTATAATGACTTTAATAACAGTTAAAGTAAGCTAAAAGGAAATTGACACAAAAGCCAATTCTTACAAGGGTCAGATACGGATGAGTATTTTTAGGCGACAAACACAATTATAGTTTCAGATAATATAAATAGTTATCAAAATTAATTCAACTGAAAGTATATTAATTGTATACTCAGCATTTAATGAAGATTACGAGTGATAGAGGTTTCACGTTTCTATCCTTCAGCTTAACCAGTCTAGGTGGCGGATTGGTTACCATACAAGCGTTACAATCCCGAGTGCGCGGTTCGAGTCCCGGCTATTCGTTGGGGATTGTTTGAGTGCACTCGCCAGTAATGAAAATAATTACTAAAATGGATAAAATTGGAATTATCTTCCTGTTTCCATTAAAGAAGTTATCATCATTACTATCTGTCAGGAGTAACTTTGGATAAGCGCGTAAAAAACAGCGAACGAACAACGGAGATGTAGCAAAACAAGATTTAAAATTAACTTTCCTATGAGAAGCTATGAAACGAACATGGCAAATGCCGCTATAATAAGCGACTACTTCCAAGATACTTTCTTTATCAAAAACACACCAGTAAAGATTAGCTGAAGAAACCAGTCTAAACTTTTTTTAGTAAAACAACTAATACTTTTTAATACGAAAAACTAACGCAGAAAACTACCCAGGTTAAAGGATAACACAAATTTCGACCGAGACAGATATAATAGCAAGCACAATAGCGATAATGCGTTAAAAGAGATTTCCGTTTCCTTTCGAGGTGGGGCGGTTCCAAACCGGGATGAATCTTATTTACATTAATCAGACCACCATTGTCAATAAAAGTTTCCGAACGGGGGGAAAGACGCCACGCCAGCATTTGGCGGAGTGATTTTACCCGCAGCGTCCGATGACGGAAGAGGAACCGGTTAGTCTGGGGTATTAAAATATAAGTAAAAAACGATGGAAAGAGAGAAGCCTGTCCGGCGAGTCCGCCTCGATTCGTCCATCTTCCCCGGATGGAGGAAGAACAAACAAAAAACAAACAATAAATCGAGGAGTTATCGACCCGGACTGACTCGTTAAACAAGTGACTTGAAGTCCCCTTGGCTTTAAACAGCAGGTGGAATGGGGCGACGAATTCCCTCCCGCTCCGAGAGATCGCGCCACCGGCGGTGGATACGAAGGAATACGCATAACGGTCGCGGTGATTACGGGCAACGGATTCGAAGATTACGGGAATGAGTCTACTCGAAGAGCACTTCAAACGAATACTTTATAGGAGGTGACTTCTGTGAGCCATGGGGAAAGTAAGGAATCCTTATTAGAACCGTTAAAACAACCAGGCACAGCAACGAAATTTTTCGAAATCTCGAGTCAAGATAACTATACTTGTTACACGTTGAGAAAATGTAAATTAAGATATCTATACGTAAAACTATTCGAAATAAAGTAATGAACAGATAATGCGATGAAATCATATCCTGATTTAGCGCCAAATTTCCAGCTCGCTGGTAAAATAAGTTCACCTTTCCGCTTTAACAACAGCAAAAGTGATTATGAACAGGTATTAAAAAAATAACGAGTTGTACTCAGAAAACAAGAAAATAACACGGAGCACAGAATAATGTATTATATACGGCAATAATTTTGAATTTAAAATAACGATAAACAGTCAATGGCAGGAGTAAATCGCAGAGCCCTTTGAGTTGCAAATCCGCCACCATACGGATAAGCGATCCACTTGGAAGCACAGAGACCTAATTATCCATTTCGAGTTGACTCCACCGTGAATCACGGACGTTGGCTCCGGAAGTCGCGGAGAAGTAATAGACGTGAATTGCGCGCACGACGACAATTCACGGTGCGCACAACCGCTGCGCTCAAGACGAACTCATCGGTAAGAGCTGATTCTATACCTCATCTGGAAAGCATGCTTCGGTTTCCATACTCGAAACTGGCGCACGTTAGATAAGGAAAGCTCGTTATCCGTGTCTGAAGTTACAGAAATCTCTAAGCCAAACGCTAAAAATTGTGACGTCGGAACGGAGTTCAAAGAAAGAAACGGGATGAGAAGTAGGCGTGGTGGGGGAGGATAAAGCAGCCTAAACGCTAGGCCAATCTATTGCGAAATTCACAAAGGCTCGAAATTGTATGCTCTGGCTTTAAATTCCGCAGCGAGTTGGCGCGATAAAAACGGGAAACGGAGGATTTCAATTAGTAAACGGTTGGAAGATAGCATCCGGGCAGGAGGATCATCGAATTTATACCAGGAAAAAAGCGCGCAATTTTACGCACCCTTTGATTGAAATTCCAAAATCAAAGAGCTTAGCGAGAGAATTAAACCAACAACTCAATCCCTCCGCTCGAGGAAAAAAAGGGAGGAAAACAAACAGCTATTGTTAAACAACAAAAGCTTCGAAGGGCCACCGTCCTTTCTCTCCCTATTGCTCTTCAATTTTTATTCTCTTTTCTACGCCGCACGCATCTCGCAGAGGGCACTAGGGCCGCCGTCCAAGCGCACCAGCGCCACTATCGGTGGCCCTCAAAAGCAACTCTCTCTTGGTGTGTATAGGAATAGAGAACGTTTTCCGTGGATTATTTAATAAAAAAGAGAGAGGCTGGTCTACCGGGAGGGAGCAAAGCGAGCACGGCTCTTTGTGCCGCACCTTTTCATGTCCGCCTCGAAAAGTGGTCGTTGCAGCATGGTCACCTTCCTCTCACGAACGCACTATTGAGGCCCGGGCACGTTTCGCGCTCGGCTTTCCCTAAACCATTCTTCTTCACACTCATTGGAACCAGCGAATACGTATTATATATAGCCGCTTGTATATAAATATAATGACCCGCACCGCAGCCGAGCTCCGCGGACACTGTGCGCCCGACCGCCGTTTCCAATGCACCGCAATTATAAAGGGAACGCCCGCTTTGTACGGAATTCCTTTTTGGCGCCCCTTTTTACGAATCTATTTAACGCGCCGCATGTTCCGGGAGAAAGGGTGCATTGTTTTTCCTATTCCGCACTGCGATGGGGCTTTGTTTTTTAAACCGCTGTCCTCTTAATTTGGGAAACAATCCATTTATTTCAGGCGCTCTCCCCTTAAAAGGGTGCGCGATTGCGTCTTGCGTCCATCTGAGTTTACGGAGGATTGCGAAGCGAAAGTTGGGAGAGTTATTCGGTGGCCGAAGCGAAGGCAAGGGATAAAGAGATGTTATTAAGGCATCCGGAGAAAGATTCGAGAGCAAATCCGCGGTGGAGAGAGAAGGGCCCCTGCCTATGTACATGAAAGCGCAGATAAATGCGGACGTGCCATTTGTTTATTTCCCGATTTTTGTTGAGTTTTGGAGAGCTATCTTTATTTTGGGGAAAGGCCGGCTTTCGTAGTCCGCTCGCTGAAAAGAGCCACTGATGAGTGAAGCGAATGGAGCGACTTCAACGAAGCGCTTTGCCGCGGAACATATTCCGGAAAATAATTGAAAAACACGTCTTTTGTCGATGAAAACAATTTTCTCTGCACTGCAAAAATGGGAGAATTGGCTCAGTGAACAGCGTTTCCCCCGAGAGGGAAAAAAAGAGGAGCCGGTAAAGTACAGAGGTTATCATGATCGTTATTAACAGCTTTTGCAGGATGTGAAAGCGTTTCGTTCCTTTAATCCGCTGAGAATCACACCTGATGACGGGATTGATGCTGAAGAGTAACTTTCGGGGTTTTGTGTTGAGACAGAAGTTACATTACCTTTAATTTTCGCCTCCCAAACGGTGCTGGTTCACGGCGAATTCGCCCGTGATTCTCAGAGAGGGCATTTTCTGACTAAAGACTAAATTTTAATACGATGAAATTACCATAAATGAAGGATTCTTGAAAGAGCANTGTAAACACTGAGAACATCCACACGACTGTGAGTGAAGGCGGCCTTTGAGGAAACCGTAAAAATATTGTATCGCGGCGTAAATAATTCTTGAAGCCGGAGGGTTGCACAACGTCCAAACTTCTCTACGGTTAGTAACTCACTGAAGAAAGCGGACAGGATTCTTGAAAGAGCACGAACAAAAGGATAGCTTTTGGTAGGAGCAAATTAAAAATATAATAATCGCGAAAATAATTAAACTACTCTTTTGATCGTGCACAAGCAATTACTTTGATCTATTCACTTCCATGTCCCATAACTATTTAATCGAACACTCTGAATTAACCACAGAAAAACCTATTCCGCGAGCTAAATATCAAAGCGATCTCGTTACTGGCTGCTACATCAATCAAAAAATATAGAATCTCGCCCGATATCAACGTAGCGCCAGAAAAAATACTTCGGAAAACTTCGTCTCTGTATCGGAAACCGCTTCATCAACTTAATATTCTCTTTAAAGGCATAAAAAAGTAAAACGGAGATTTTCCATGGAATAGGACGGGGAGTGCTGAGTCGCTCCACTTTTCCCGGCTACGGGAAAACTGCCACCATCCTTCATCTCGCCGTCCCGAAAAATATCACCCGCAATACGAAGCGAGGCGTTTCGCTAAACACAACTTGTACGGCATTCCCAATTCTTCACGGTTCAGTTTCTTCCCCGAATTCAATCGTCTGGCACGACCTTTTTTCCAAGCACAATGAAAGAATTAAACGAATCGCGGATAGGAGTTTTCGCGGGAGGTTAGTCGGGCAAAGAGGGAGCCGAGGCGTGCGAGCTGAATTTCAGGAGTGGTCCAATAAAAAATATCGTTTGAAGTGAATCAGAGGGAGAAGGAGCATGCACGGAAAACAATTCCAAAGAACAATGGAATTCCTAAAAATATATAAAATTTCCTTCCTTTGAAAAAAGCCTTGTACTCGACGAGCGTGCATTTATAAACCGGCTGTGTGCGCTCCGTCGAATCGTCCGCGGTACGCACCGGCAGACACACGAGTGGAAGGAAATTAGGGTGAAAATAATAATGAAAACGCTCCTTTTAAATAATCCGCGACCTCTCCACCGAAAAGTTCGGATTCTTTTCTTTCCGCGTTGAAACGCAAACACCTTTCGGCATTGGGACATGCGAAACGGCTCCGAGAAAAGAATTAGTTCGTTTGAAATTTTCCGGGATAAGGAAGCCAGTCTGGGATGTTAAGGGCCCGTTAATTTCGTCAAACGCTCTAATCTTGCTCTGAACTCTCTTAACCACTGCCTTTCCTCCTCTGTTTAATACGAATACGTGCAGGACTTTACAGCTAGAAGAGGAATCGTGGCCTTAAAAATACATCGGCCGAATGTACCACTATGAGATAGCAATATTTTGCTTAAAACGAATATTAGGGTGGCCCAAGTAAGCTCGAAGGGCTAAGGGGATCAGCATTGACTATAAGCTGCTTCCATTTATTTTAATTCCGGAGAAGATGGGATTTTTTACGTTAGGAATTCAACCATGCTAACGAATTAATTTTCATTCCTGGTACAAAGACCAGGCGATCTCTGGTGCGAGGCTGAGGGCAGAAAGACCTTACTATGGGGGATTACATCGAAAATATACGCAAGATCGGAAAAGAAGATATAGAGGTCGTTAACAAAAACGGAAATCTCGTGCGAATCAATGTTAGCGTGCTTTCGATAAGGGAAGACACATCCATCGTGCGTACCGACGCAATTATAGATATATATTTTACAAATCTGTGTGATTAGTGTTATATATATATATA
>KZ308149.1:1708692-1737768 GCA_000376725.2 Ladona fulva | reverse complement strand
ATTTTATTTATAAAACTAATAATACAGATTATTTATATACGTACACATACTAATTATATATACAAACTAAAATTCTCCCGTAAAATGTAAAGAATTAAAAGTTAGACCTTTCTGGGAGCATAGAAACCGGATTACATAAAACACAAAAATGTTTATCGACTCATCGGGAAACCCTCCTTTACTGAGATCCCTACGTTGCATTAACATTCTTTTCTTTGAGAGCTTGAAGGAAATCTGGAATCCTTTGTCGTGAAACACTCCCAAACTATCCATCACGGAGCTACTTCACACCTAGTCTACGCGCAAGCGAAAATAACATCTCCGTGAGACCTCCGTAAAGCGAGAAGATTTAGCGAGGATTTGCGTAAACAAGACGTTTCAAAGCGTAGCGTAAACCGTCGAGAATACTTTCTCCAGACGTGAAAACGTATCCACAGACTTGGTCGTAGGAAGTAAGTACCGTCGTGGAACCAAGAGACAGGCCTCCTCTTTAAAGAGAAGGAGAGGTGCTCGGACTAGCGGAACGTCGGCTGAGGCGAGGCCAGCGGTCTGCCCACGCACTTCTCGCAGATCTGCCCTAAGCCTAAAACGATGAGAAATCCCGTGGAGCGCGGAACCGAGAGGGAGGTGGTCAGACGAGGTGCGGCAGACTCGCAGGAGCCTCCCGTCTCCGTTCTCCGCTTTAATATTACTCGAGATTGCGGAAGTCGCCTGGAACTCCCAAATCGGGTTTAAGGCTTCCTAAATGCTGCCGATCAGCTACAGGAAGGAATGAGAGCTTTCAGACGAAATCTTTGCTATTCCATAAATTATATAATGCGTAGAATAGTTAAGTTTGTTAACTGAAAGAATACCCTGAAATTAAGCTATAGGTAATTGCTGTTCCATAAATGGCATAATATGTTTAATGATTAAGTTTCTTAACTGAGAAACACTGAAATATAGTTCCGTCTTGATCTCATGACGGAGAAACCTTTGGAATTAACATAGGAAACCTCTCAGTGTTTACTTATTAAAAACTCCCGCTTCTTTACCTGGAATACTGCAATTTTAGAACCTTTTACGTAACGCTTATGAAATATGAGACAGTAGGAAGAAGACCAAAGAATAAACCACGAAAACCGATAACTTAGACTTCTCTACATAAATATATAAAACTCAGCCAGGTTTCCATAGCTGTATTTACAAACAATGAATACAATACTTCCTGAAACCGTTAAAAGCTCTTTTCCTTGCAAGGAATACATCCAATACAATCCATACACAATTATCTCGAAGACCTTTTGAAAACTTCGTAAACCCAGCCAGTAAACCAGTTCCGATGGTCTTCGCGGAGGAGAGCGTATTTTAAAGAAAGGAAAGAGGCAAAACTTCCTTTAAACCGTTACTTTACTTTCTAAATGGATGGGGAAACAATTGAAGCGTCACCGTGCAGCAGAAACTTTTCTGGGAAAAGTAATCTGGTAAGAGAGGTAGTTCCGAGTAGGAAGTCGAGCATCATCCGTGAAAGGAAAGCGACCCACTCGGTTGCTTACCTTATGGCGGGAGAGCGCCGTTGCCTTCCCCGATGGCTGTACTGGTCTGGCGGCGATGGGCCACGAAGGACGGCCTCGCTCCCCACTCGGGAGGGCCCGAAGTCGAGAAGTTTTCTCTTCGCCTCCTCACACTGAAAACTTCTACGATGAGATTCTGAACACGGCAAAAAGCCGCTCCGACACCATTACGTCGCCAAGACACTTATTAATCCCATCAACCACAGAAACGACGATAGCAAATAATCACCAACTGGTATTACTAGATCTTCGACGGTATATACGCTCAGCAACGTCACCTGATCAAGGCGATAAAAATCCACAAAACAAACACGACAGGCGGAAAATAAACCTTTGGAGCCCTCGAGAAATAAGATCCGAGGTTTGTTCACGAAAGGATGGCAAATATAAGCTGGAGGGAAATATATATTATTTAGATGGAACTGTGATGATTCCGATCCGGAGAGAGATTTCTTCTCGTACCACTTGTAAACACTGAGAACATCCACACGACTGTGAGTGAAGGCGGCCTTTGAGGAAACCGTAAAAATATTGTATCGCGGCGTAAATAATTCTTGAAGCCGGAGGGTTGCACAACGTCCAAACTTCTCTACGGTTAGTAACTCACTGAAGAAAGCGGACGATTCCGACTTGCCTCCCCTCCGGCGCAGGGATTTCCCCTCTCATCCCCTTCCCCGAGTTCTTTGAGGGAACGACTCGACAGTTGGACGAAAGCACCGACAGTAGCGCGCATGCGCGAGATTCTGTTCGGAGCGGGAATTCGTTTTGCCGTAAAGAAGGGGCAGTGTTAGTCGATGGGACGTGTCGATTGATCGAGAGATTTCGAGCTCCGTTCGCAGCGCTCTCGGCTATCGTTTCTCCGATAAATGCAATTTCATCTCGATGCATCTGTTTATGGTCTTGAGGCCAGTATGCACGCTTCGGTTGCGGAGCAGATTAGAGAATGCATCGAATAATTCTTCCGAAAATTCAACGGGATTGGTCCGCTTATCGCCAAGCTTGGAATCCATTTGACCACAAGGGACTTAAACGCCGCTAAACTCAAAAAAAGCCTGAATTCACTTGGTTATCTTTTTTTCTTTATCATTTTATTTTTTATATATTTTCAACTCATAATGATAAACACAAGGAAAGGGATAAGAATGGTGATGGTTCTGTCAGGCTTTTTTCAAGTCAGTTTCTCCATGGGAATATTCCTAGTCGCACTACTTTTCCTGCTGGACCATTATTATCTCTTTCCTTGCGTTACCCTCGAGGGGTTTCGTCTTCCATCACTTTGTATGGCCGGTGCCTCAATGAGGTGTGGCTATGGAATACACTTCTCAGTCAGACGAACCTCGATAAAAGGGAGAATCAAGTTTCTCTTAGAAAATCGCAAGATTTTATACTAATTTTGAGAACAATATCTGATATGTCTAAATTTTTAAAAACTCTTTAATCCGCCGATGGTTAAATCTCGCTACACGAATCTAATTCTTCTACTTAGAAATCGTGATATTACTGTACCAAGAATTCAATACATTAAATGCAGTTACCTTCCGTTAATGTAATTTCTCCGCGATATTTTTCGAAAAAGATTAAAACGATAGTACCTATATCGTTATGAGAACCACCATTTTAGAAAAAGTACTAAAATTAATGAAAATAAGTCATTGTATTGTGGCCCTTATTCTTCAGATAATGGATGAACATTTGTATAAAATCCAACAACACTCACACAAGTTCCGAGAATGGCGAGTGATAACTGAGGAGGATGGGCAATTCATGGTAATTTTCTCATTCATTTAATTTATGGTTTTCTGACCTATTTTCCACCGCATCACGCCTATCTCTAAATTTTAATTTCGCAATGCCACAGGCCTTAAATAATCATTTGGTCATTAGCATGTATGATACGAATTCGACTTGATAAAGAAAAGTTCCACTTGATAAATTTACCAATCGATGGTGAATTTCTTATTTTTCACATGACTGTTTTTTAATAATGACAAGGCAGTCTAAAGTGGTGTTTTACTTAAATCACCGATAAAAGGAAACGAAAATGAAAAGAAATTTGAACAGTATTTATTGAAAAATGTGTCGATTTTATTAAAATAATGAATTCGTGAGCTGGGTATTAGCAATGAGGTAGTTCGAGGTATATCTATACAACAATTATCCGTTAACTACATAATTGTGCATGATTTCAAGGTATATCATAAAATAGAAATTTATATCTATTTTATAATTATTAACTTTAATAACTTTAGTTTCGATGCCGAACGCTTCGAGATTTGTGTGTAAAACCTAACGCTGAAAAAGCTTAAAGACCAAAAGATTTTCAATACCGAAATTTTGCGGCTGATATGAAAATGACCTAGACCTCTGTGAACCTGAATTAAGCGGCACAAAAATTCTAAAGAGAAAGTTCCACTAATCTCGAATTCGTTAAATGATACGGTTGGAGCTACACCGGCAATTACCGATAATGAGCCAAAACAGCTTTATTAATCGAAAATTAGCCTTATTTACTGAAATCTCGACCGAAGAAATAAAATATCAATCCCAGCTAATGAATGGATTATTTGCATAACGGTAAATAATTTTGCTAATTAAGTACACTCGAATTCCGGAAACTCCCTTCCTTGATTTTAAAGAGATGATTATGAACATAACTTAATGTATTTGTTATTACGTAACGAAAATATTACGCAGCAAATTATACCAAACAATTTCACTGATTAGTTTATTTCTTTTAAGTCTAATTAGCATGTTCATGGTTCTCGAACATGGTAACTTTCGCTATCATGCCATGACTCCCAAAAGTTGCGGTTCCGCATCACGAAAATGTAATTATATCTTTACAAAACGTACATTTTATCTCATTATCTTCAAATTTTCTCTCATCGGGTATTTCATTTGGACGTGTTTTAGAGTTAATGTTGGTTGCGGAAGAGTGATGAAAGCAAGAGTATTTAAAATATTTTATAGAAGATCAATTTCAAATATTCCTCTTCCTCTGATCAAACAGAAAAATACGTAAATATTTCAATTACTTAACTCATTCAAAGAGACTTGTATCGTACTTCTAAATATTGTATTTTTGTAAACCAAAATAGGATTCAATTATAATCTTATTTTAATTTTTTATCTTATAATCTTCTTTACTTATTTCATTTTGCTTAACTAACGTACGCTGGATTAATTTTTGTATATTGAAGAATTTCCAAAGAGAAAGAAGAAAGCCATCCCTACAAAAACAGTTATTTCCTTTACTTCATCCTTAAAAATACATTCCGAAATCAAACATGAATTTGAAAGTCATGGAAAAGTACATAACGGAGATCTAGAGACAACAACAATTTCTATAAAGTTTCCAAATCATAAAACAAAGTTACGATGAGAGTATTTCCTTCTTCTCTGACATTCTTTAAGATTTAATGAGAATGTTCAATAATTTGTGAATAGAACATAAAATAATATGTAAGATAACGAAAAAGTATGGGCGAAGGAGGAACTGAACTATGCATAAGGAAATATAAATTTAATGTAAAACTCTGAAAAATATACATCTTTTGCATTCAGGGGCGGACGTTGGAACTTTCCAAGGGCAGAGGAAAACTTCCAAGGGGAATAAAGGAGGTTTAAAATAATTTTCTTGAGAATCAATCTTTAAATAACTTTTAAAATGCCATACTTTCGTGACAAATGCAGAAAACGAATAGCTATCGTAAAAACGATTCACAATCAGATTTTAATTCAAACTCTTCCTCACATCCTCGTAACTACTCGTAGATAAGTCGTAGAGAATATTTGTATGCTTCAACTGATACTGGAGGTGACACAAGCACATGCAATACTTTTTTAATAGAAAGTATAAATACCTCTAAGCTAACTATAAGATCTATAGTCTAAAGAATCAAAATATACATAAATCACATACAAATTATTTATATTTAATAATTATATAACAAAAGGCATTCGAAATCGTTCAAGTATTTGTTTCAATTTCCTCAATTGAGACTTTATGGTGTAGGGACACGTAGGTGATTTAAAATTAATTATCAATTTCGAAATTTGGTAGAATTCCTTAATTCCTTAATACCAAAAGAAATGACTATGGCTTGTAGAATTCCGCACAAAATTGTTTAGCAAACTTTGGTTTCTGAAGATCAACTGAAAGTTTGAAATTAATCACTAACTAATTTATTTCAACGAATAGTTTTAGATAAACTACTGTGCGAACGGTCTTTGCGGGAGAATGACTCTCCCCCTCAACGATTCCCCAAAATCAGATGAAGGGTATGTGGTCTCTCCCGGTCCCTGTGTAATATGAGTCAGTCGACTTCCATCAACTTGTTCGAACTGCGCAGTATTTCATCGCGATGTCCAAGTAAAAATACTCTGAGTCACCGCTCGCATTTCGTGAGTGCTATTCGGCTTCTGCCCCTAGGACTTTGGGTGGAGACTTCCTTTCCGGGAACTTGGTGCGCTTCCTTTGAAACCAATTTCCATCATAATTGGGGTAATCAGTGTCGAGACGGCGGAATTCGCATGACACGTTTATCGAATCTCGAGCCTCGATTGATGGCTTTACTTATAACATTTTAATAGTCGGTTTGTGGATGAGTAAACTTACCCGAGTTTTGTGATGAAATTTGCATTCGATTCCCCTCGTAACACCTGCGATCGATTCCGCTGTTTGCTCTCGCCAATTTAGAGGGAGTTTTCGCTCCTGGAATAAAAAAATTAGAGTCATTATCCTTTTACTCTTTGGCGCATCGCGAAACACGGGCGATTCGAAGAATCTGAGCTAATTTCACCCGGGGATATCGAATGCAAATATTTATCTTAATCGAATAAATGAGTGGCGAAAAAAGAAACGGGTTTTAAGGCTGCGCTCGTTCCCGGAATTTATTGGTCTGCGATGAATATCAGTTTTGTTTCGGGTCGTTCATAATTCATATTCTTTTGGTTCCGCGAATGAGCTCGGTTTTCTGGCGACTGTTGACAAATAAAATCTCCCTCGCGGGCAGGTAAAACCGACTACGATTTCGATTAATCGACTGTTTCTGCTCTCACGACTGAAAAGGCGAAAAGTGACGCATAGAATTCGAACGAGATAAAGTTTAACATATAAATTTTTTGTATTATCCTACAAAAGACCGATTGTATTATTCTGCAAAACCAAGGTATCACAGGTCAAAAATAAATACCGATGAAATCGATTTCGTAAAAAAATTTAAATTTATCCAAACTTTGTCAAAGTAAAAAAGTATATTTCTGAATAAAATGTATGTACATTGGTGAATGAATACAAATCGAGATTAAACCAACTAGGTACAGATTTACACGTCTGGAGAATCGAACACACCTAAACTATTAATTATTGTTAATTTCTTCAATGCAGATAAAGTTCTATGGACGTTGTGACTAACACAAGCAATAAAACGTATGTCATCCATTAATGTCAATTTTTATGACCCTATTCAAGCTTTCTATGTAAGTTAAATTGTTTAAGCTCCGTATTAAAATACGACCAAAATTTCTGTCATATTCTCAATAATACATTTGGGAGTACAGCACGATGATAGTTAAACTGAAACTCCCTCCGCTTGAGGGAATTCACTGCACCTTATCAATTTATCTGATTTTAACGAGCCGTAATTGGTAACGTAGATTTTATATTTGATTTATACACGAAAGAAAAACATATTCCCCTCAATGAGATGGTACACGACCCAGACGAATAACAAATCAATCGCCAATGATTGAATGATGACGCTTCAACGATTAAAGTTCGAAGTCGTGACCCACAAGTTGGCCTTAAACGGCACCGAATCCCTCATAAATACTTCCGTATTGCTCTAAGTAGGACGATTCATCAAGCATATAACTCTGCCCTACTTGCATCAACTCCACTCTATTTTCATACCCAATGAGATGAAGAATATCTACTGGCGGCTTCAAACAATCCCGGAGGTTCCCCCGTAATGTCTCATGCTCGAAAGCGGCCCCACCTAATTAGCAGCGTGACACAAATTTCTCATGTACGCGTATCTCGACCTCCCAGCATCCAAAAAGAGGAGGGAATAATAACATCGCGGTGACGGCGACCTCCTCTCAGTTTTCTTTTCACTCCGCGAGTATTGATAACGTAACTTCGTCACCTTCGTCCCGTTGTGGGTGGAATTTCTTAAGAAAACGCGGACTTGTGGGCACTCGAAAACGGAAGTACAAACCCTGAGAGCGAATTTTGAGGAAAAATGGCGAAGATGGAGAAAGAGACCTTTGCTCTTGACGGAGATTGCACAGAGGCAAGGAAAGGAGTACAAAAGAAAAGGAAGGGGGTGGTAGCGCATATTGGGCTGGAAGAGTCTGATGAAAAGGAGAGGATGGAAGCAAGGAAGATGAGTGTCCTTACCAAACGAGTCTCGCAGAGAGAGAGGGCAAATGGGGGGAGAGGGTCGATGGCAATGAAGAAAGCGAAGGGGGAAGAGCGGGAGAAAGTGGGGTTAGAATGAGAGCGGAGTGAATGCGGGAGGAATGGGAGAGTAATGGGGGCAATAGAGTGGGATGGAAAGGGGGAAATGTGGGTGATGAGCCTGGAAAGGGTTTGTGATGAGGAAGAGGAGGAAATTTCGATCCGGAGGCTGAAAGAAGAGGGAGGAATGCGACAAGAAGATTGGAGACGCGGTAAGATTCGTCCGTGGTTAGTTACAGCCCCGTGCAACGCGGATCTATACCGAGCGCAGGGATGACTTATGAAACCCCTCTGGTTTGTGAAAGTCGTAATTATTCCGAAATACGACGAAACTCCTCAAGGAATTCTCGGTGGGACTTATTCGTGAAATTTTTGACGAAGGAGAGATTATTTTGCTGGAAAAGGAGTAAACCCATTAATTCCGCAGGTTTTTCTTTAAAATGTGGAATCTAAATGTAAAATTGAAACAAATTTTTAATAAAAACTATGAAAATTAAGGAACCAATAAACATTCCTGCTAATAAAAGGTTATTTTCTGAAAATATCGAATATTTGACAAATCAACTAGCTGAAATAGAAGAACTTTTCACGGTATATCCGTCATATTCAGCATGATCATATGATCAAAATGGGCCTTGATGAGTTTTGAAGGTGGAAACAAAAAGAAAGTGGGCAGAAAAGGGGGAAATATAAGATAATAGGTGAACTAAAAGGCTAAATCGGCAGAAATAAATTATCTCTACATGGAGAATCTTTAAGGGTAACTGAGACCAAAGATGTTCATTTAAGAAGAAAATCTGCGCTGACAAAAGCTTTAGAAACGCCCTCCAAAATGGTCGTGGGCGACCCGTTCTGTTAAGCTTCACAAAATTACACAAGATGAATTCTTTATCTCTGCTGATAGCTTGGAATGAGCCAAATCTCTTCATGGAGAAGAACTGACGTGAGAGCGCCAATTTCATGGACATTAGATGACTCTGGGAAGAACTGAAACTATGACAAAAAAATATTATAAGAAAAATAAAAATAAAATTGCCGGTTTCGATGCGGCATCTTCGTCATCAGATGATATTCATATTTGCGTCATATGTTTTATTTCCTCGGATATACACATAGTGAGTCATTATCACGTCAAAGGTTCAGCTTCTTCATCTTCTGATGACGACTGTGAATTTAAAAGTCGCTTGCAGCAGCCACGTACACATGACGAGCAAAGTACACATACGGTTGCGTTCAGAAGAAAATTCTATTTGTGCCAAGGTTAACGGAATTTGGATTTCATTATCTTTTCGGTAACATCTGGGAAATTGAATGAGTAATAATACAATACCCCTTCTGCAGTACCCCCACTGAGGGGCAGCAGAATTCTTGGTTTTACCTTCAACGATGCCATAGAAGTTTAATGAAATAAATGGAAATAAATTTAGGAATCAGAGTTCTAAGAATAAGATAATATCATATATATCATAGAGTATACGAGATACGTGTGTGTGAGAATTCCGAAGGAATGGAACCATGCAAAGATTGTCCTTTTGCACAAGAAAGGAAGCAAGGAAGATTTGAAGAACTACATCCCCACCAGCCTCCTTCCTGTTATTTACAAAACGTTCATGAGAGTAATAGCTGCACGTCTGAAGACGTCCCTGGCAGCTGCCCAGCCAAGAGAACAAGCTGGATTTCGCAAGGGATTCAGCACTATGGACCACATCTACACGCTGCAAGAAATTATAAGCAGAATGAACGAATACGAAATGCCACTAGTACTCTGCTTCGTGGACTATGCCTAGGCCTTCGAATCGGTAAGTACCTCTTCCACACTGGAAGCACTGGGGAAACAAGGGATATATGCCAAGTACATCCAACTTTTACACAGCATCTACAAGGACGCCACATCCTCTGTAATGCTGCATAAAAACAGAGGAATTCCGGATTGAGAAGGGAGTGAGAAAAGGCGACTGCCTTTCACCATTTCCTGAGTCCTATTTTCTGCCCCGCCGTATTCAGTTCTTGAAGTCTTGATGCTAGATCTTCACCGTATGTTGCGAAGAGTACTAAATCATCTACGAAACGCAAATGACTTATGTGCTCTCCATTGATCCGTAGACTTCTTTCCTCACAGTCTAAGGTTTTAAAAACCTCTTCCAGAACGGCTGTAAAAAGAATTGGTGAAAGGTAGTCACCTTGTCTCACTCCCGTCTCAATCCGGAATTCCTCTGTTTCTTCATGCAGCATTACAGAGGCTTTGGCGTCCTTGTAGATGCCGCGTAAATGTTGGAAGTACTTGGCATCTATCCCTTGTTTAACCAGTACTTCCAATGTGGAGGAGTTACTTACCGAGTCAAAGGCCTGGGCATAGTCCACGAAACAGATTACTAGTGGCATTTCGTATTCGTACATTCTGCTGATAATTTCTTGCAACGTGTGTATGTGGTCCATTGTGCTGAATCCCTTGCGAAATCCAGCTTGTTCTCTGGGCTTCCTTGCTTCCTTTCTTGTGCAAAAGGACAAACTTTGCATGGTTCCATTCCTTCGGAATTCTCCCTTGTCTAAGGCAATTAGTGAATAATTGCGCTAGGACAGGAGAAATTTCTGTAACACCAAGTTTCAGATATTCTGCTAAAACTCCATCAGCTCCTCCTGCCTTTCCATTCTTCATCTTCTTGATGGCCTCTGTTACTTCTTCTGGGATAATAGAGGGGGAATTTTCTGAGTGTTGTGTTTCTTCTTGGTTTTCCTCTTCAACATTTTCTGTCTTCTAGTATAAGTTGGTGAAGTATTCTGTTACGTGTTACAAATACGAACGTGATAAATTAATTAGGCTTTGTCAAGAGCGAAAAATCCTGAATTTTTCTCTATCATTAAGAATCTAAGCTTATCTTTAAAACTACCTGATTGATAATCCAGTCCCAAATTTTATCCAATAATTAGAAAGACCTTATTACTTTTTTTTACGAGCACCCTTTTCCGCTATAAGCCAATGAACTATACCTCAGTTCCCTAGAAACGTCTTATTACAACCATGTCAAATTCTATTTTCTTTGTTAAAAATCGTTCCTTTTCCTTTCGTTTATTTCCTCTGTATTTCTGCCCTTCCAATAAATTCTTATGAGTCTGAATGGCACGAACGAAACGAAATATTTTCATCTCTATACCTTTCTCCCTTCTCTCATGCATATGTTTTCGCTGGAATACAACACACCTTGGGTCTGAAATTAAATTCGCAGTTGTCAACAATTTAAATCAATTTCCTTCATCCTTTTCCGAAATTCAATTTTTATCTAGATTTAATGTAAATTTTGCGTTTCTTAACCGGATATTTATTATTATTTATTATGTATTCTTATGTATTTAATGACCTCAGATATGCAATAAGTAGGGTGGTTTACGATATTTTTGTTCTATAATGATGGCTTTAGTGATGTAAAACAATGAATTAATGATATATTGATTTCAAATCTAAGAATCACACTTGCAAATGAGCGAACTTCAGAAAATACGAAATTTTACGTTATTAAATAACCAGGCAAAATAATGGAGATCTCATAGATATCAATGGTATTACTTCATGGAAACTACTATTTAAACGTGCTAACCTTAAATTCTATAAACAAACTCCATCAAGTTTCCATCGATCCATTGTAGCAATATTACATTTCTCGAGAATAATTAATTTAGCCTCAAAGTGAATTTGAAATTAATTACAGAATAATATTGTGTCACTCCATCTTTGTGATAATTTAGGTATTGTATTAATTGATTAATAAATGTGCAGTTAATTCAACAAATAAGGTCAGAGTGGGCATACACGAGGAACAAACATAAGGAGCATCCAGTTTACTATCAACGGGATTCGAAATCGAGTTTGAACTCATCGCAAAGGCAATAGGATTGATTGTTAATTACATTTATTTCCGAGAATTGTCATCACAGAGGAAATAATTCCTCTATAAGTTATAGTTTGTTCGAAACAAAATCGATCTTCCATCATTACCTAAACGAATAGTGACAGTTACATGAAAGTGAAACGATTCCCGTAAAAAAACCACAAAACCTGCCAAAAAATAATTAAACCGACGAAGAACACCATTTATGGCTCACTACGGACATGCGTCCGTTGTTTAGGGATAATGTATTCTGGCATATCATTCGGTGATCTTTAATATATATTACTATACGAGCGAATGAAATTTTGTTTTATAACGATTTTTATTTTATAACGATGGATGCTTTATCGACTGATTATCACGTACACAAAATCCAACAATTTTTCTTATTCATAGAATCCTAAATTTATAAACTTAATTAAGAAGTGTGGAAGTAAATGGACAAGGGCAGAGAAGAAGCATGGAATCGTTCTTACTAACAATAGAACTCTCTGCCCAAAGTACTTCGATACCGTATCAAATGAAAAACCACTGAAACGAATTTTTCGGCGAACTAAAATTCTTCTATTCCTGAAAGTGATAGCTTAGATATTGAAATTGGTATCTGGTTCCTCTCAGAACGGCGGATTTCCGAGTTCTAGCTGAGTTCTCTGAAATGGTCACAGCGTAAAGATATTTTAAATCTCCACCGTTTTGGTTTTCCCATGTCATTTGCTAACGAATACGGTTTCGGTCTTCGAAAGTTGTTGAAGACGCTCGCACAATTACGCACAAAAAAGTTCGCAAAACTACTTCTACATATGAACCCTGGAAGCCCCCTCTCGGCGTGTTGCAGGGGGTGTATGCACTCTGTTTCCCTAATAGATTACTTTAGCGTATCGTTCACGGAAAAAAATATTTTTTGAGACGACTCGTTCTAGCTTCTATTTCTATGATCTTTCTCTCAAAATTAGAACGGCCTATGTAACAGGTAGGATCACTAATATCGGCTACATCTTCTACGAAATACTTACCTTCTTTGAATTTCTTTAATAAATTCACCTCTTGTTTAAATCTTCTTTCTTTTAGAGATTCCGATCCGGCGTCCTAAACTAAGGAGAGTAGCCAATGCTCACTCTTTTTTACAAGTAAAAGAAAGTAGGTACGTCTGTGTTTAGGAGTACATGCGTGCCATGATTCAGAAGCTTGCGAGAGATAGCATCTAAACCAACGAATAATATTCCGGCATAATATATTCTCTTTACCTGAGCGGTCAATTGAAACGATTTTTACTATCGGACAATTCTGTTCGACAGTTTTTTCTCCACTCTATATTTTTCGTTCCTGCTTGGTGGTGCTTTTCTAAAACGCCGTATCGACATCCCCAAATAGCATCGACAGCAAAAACGTGAGGGGAAATTTCCTACGCTGTTGATGTATTCGTAAACGACTTAAGTTAGATAGAAGAGAAATGACTTTCCGCGGGAGTCAAAATTAACGCATCGCGAGTGTTTAACGAAGAGGAAACTTCAGAGGAGCGCATTGAATGAATAAATCAGGGGTTAAAAACAATGGGACGGTACCGAAGATTGTCAGGATAGAGAAATGAATATGGATGGGTTATTCCGAGTACAGAAGGCTCCTGCTTAAAAAGGCTGGAGTGGATTTTGATTAAGAATTTGAATAAGTGCGGAAATTCGTCGAAAGGAGGAATCTCTAATTAATATTTCAGGAAATTTCGCAAAGGTCAAAGCAGTTTCCATCCCTGACGCCAATATGCATGCAGGGTACACATCTGTGTGCAAAGGAAGTCCAGAAGCGCAGTTGCTTGGAAGAGAGGAGGAAGCAGAAAATAATTAATGAGGGAAGTTTTGTGGAGAAGATTGAATGAAGGTGATAAGCAGAAGATTGAATGGGAAGTGAATAAAAGATGAAAAGCCTCTTAGTTTGGAGAAAAACAACGTGATATCCGATAATGTGATTCCACATTTCCTTGCCGATAAATTGGTAAAATGTACCAGCATATATTAAAACTTTAACAACATCTCTTTAGTTTTATTTCTATGCCTCTTATGTATTATTGGAAAACAAAAGGGAGTAATTCCTGAAGACAAATTGCGCTAGAAAGCCTGTCTCCGCGTTCGTGCCCCTTTTTATCTGCGACTTAAAATCTTTCAGAGAGACTTAATAAGTAATCCCATCTCCTTTGTTAGACGTTCAATAATTTACCCAGGGATGCGGAACGGCTCTATCTTACGGTTCGACAGATATATATTATCAGTATACTCATTAATTCCGCCAAGTCGTACTATAAATGCGTGATAATACGAACCGAGAACAGAATATGGCAATTAATTCGACATTCTATGAATTAATTTCACAAGTAATGTGTGAGAGAGAGGGGGATGGCGTTGACTTATAAAATAGTTATCACAAAAACATAGAATTCTTAATTCAGACGACCGAAAGTACGGAAAGGAAGCATTAGAGCAACGATTTAAGCTCCAGACTGGGAAATGCGAGGGATCTTCAGGACTCTGATCTATATATCACATAAGGAATCTAATATTCAAAGAAATGGAGGTGTTTAATCGATTTCCTTCAGAAAGAATACTGCAGCGGCACACATGAAATCCGGTTTAACGCGCCTCTTGTTTGGGTTGAATTATATTTCCTCCACGTTAAAAGAAGTAAGGAATGGAAGCAGGTCACTCGGTTATGGTTAGGGCCTTCCGCAAGCACCAACCAAACGTTAAGTACAAGCCTCAATAACACAAAATACTGTATCAGTACATTAATATAAAAAAATGAGCCTGGAAAACCAACCAAAGGGAATTCTCTTAAAACTTTCCGAGTTCAATTTAGACATCCTGTAACAAAGGTTATGCCTAAATGCCTAACTCATTGTTAGATGGAAGAGGAGACTTTTAGTCTCAATCTCGCCCGAATAAAGACGTATTATTATTATTATTGTTACCAATGATATTAAAATGTCATCCAATCAGTTAAATCATCTTACGTAAAATTCATAAAATTCATCAGGGGTTTAATGGGCTGCTAATTTATATTTCAGCTACGTTCATTTTCTTTCATTAGATAATACACAGTCATTCACTATCAGTTTCGAATTCTAAACTTGTAAGTTTCAGTGCGGGCGTAAAATCTGGTATTTGAAGTGAAATATGTTCATTTATGAGAAGGGTGAGCTGATAGAACATTTTCAAAAAGATCGCGAAAAACTCAAAACGGTCCACTTTGAAGAATGACGCTTAAGACGCTGATACATCATAAGTAAGTAATAAAAGGGAATAGCTCAGTATTCAGGATAGAAAAAGATGGAAACGGCACGCGAAAAATGAAGAGAGATAGGGTTAATAGAAACGGACTCACCTGGATAATACGTGTCCGTAATAGCTGCTGCTTCTCTACATTAGTAATCCTGTATGAATTTTCAACCAGAATCAGTCTTCAAACTATTCTGCAAACTCAAGCGCACAGCTTTGACAATTATGCAGGCAAGTCCATACTACTGAAGTGTAGATACTGACGATTTCAGAAGATTGCTTCATACATTTGATGCTTCGTTTCAAATTAAAAATCCTCTTCTCGCCTCCATTGCTCCCACCTCTCATGCTTTGATTTCTGGTTAGATTAGAATGAAAGTAAGACATTAGTGACTGAGATTATGTTTCGTTGTATGTGTGGTTTGGTGATCTCGAATTTATCGAACTTAGAAATATTTTCAAATCGTGATATTCTGATTATAGATTTTGTGCTTTATTTTATTAAATTCTTTAATAATTTCTACAACATCGATAAATCCGCATGTATCGATGACTGTCTATCTAGAATAATAATAGGTTATTGGAATAACGAATTTCAGCGTATGAACTCCGAAGTAGTCTTGATTCGGCAAAATACGAAGCAAGTGATAACCATTCAAAAGAAGGCCAAAAATAAAACGTGTATCTATGGGTATCTTCCTAATCATGATATTGATACCAACACATTTATTATTTTACATACAACGAACAACTCAAAAAAAAAATATGATTCCCTGTTAATTAAAAGTAGTTCCCATTCTTATTACAGTATTTTATCATTATTCATTATTTTCCCATTAATATTATTATCAATGCCTTTTGTTCTATCCCAGAGAGATAAAACTAGGCATAAGGGTATAATCTGTTAATCCGACCATTTTATAAACCTGTAATAAAAAAGACGACTCTAAGGAAAATAAAAATAATAGCTAGTTTGCATCTCAAAACTAGCAATTTCAAGTAAATTCTTCTTAAATAAACACACAATTGTTAATAATTATGCCAACATATTCCTATATTTATATTTTAAAATTATAAATTTGCTGATGATAGCAAAATAAATCATACGCGTTCGTATCAAAACCGAAATAATTCTATTTATTTTACATACTTCGATTTTGCTGTAAACTTTACTATAGAGCCTTAGATTGAAGGGAAAGGGCGCCTTAAGTTGTAATCTACAAACTGAAACTCATAAAGAGAATGAGAATAGTTGTACTTTATCCACAATATATTTATTATTGAAAACAAACAATAAAAGCTCACGAGTAGTTTCGGCGAATGATCGCGATGATGGCGATAATTCTCTTCATGATTCTCTTCATTTTCACAAAACATCGCCAGCAACTGTGAATGAAACTCATAAATATATCTGAAGTTTCATCGGTAGAGGTCTTCACTTATAATAGGAGAGTTAGAGTCGTTTTGCAAATTTATGAGAATACTAAAATATCGAATTTAGAATTGTTTAAAATTAGAGTACCGTTAATTTTGAGCAAATGCAGTTCAGACTCTCAGCATATATACTGCCTGCTACTTCGGCTTATTCAATAATTAGCGTAAAATAAGAAAAATGCTAGGACAAGTCGTTTTAGGTATATTCCATTCTTTCCTCGAACGATACGAGACAACAATAAGCAAAAGAGTTGACTCTTGGTGTTTTACACCCCCTGCCACACGCCGAAAGGAGGCTCGTAGGATGTTTAGGTAGATGTAGATACTACATGCATGTATTCTGCAGCAAAGGAGACGTTTTTTGTCGTTAATGTAATTAACTGATATGTTAATAAGTGCTCTTTGAAAGACGTGGAGAAGGAAGAAAATTTAAGTTTTGAATAATTTTTGCCGTCGTTAACAGCAACTCCAAGAGCTAAACAAAAAGTAATCCCAAGAATTTCCGGAGATGTTACAGAGGAGAGTATTTAAATTCATTTTCTCTAGAGTTTTCCTGATTCTGCTTTTGCTTTCACTTCATCGGCAATTAAAATTAATACACTCAAGTAAGGAACTAAGGTTATAGGCAAAATGCACATATTTTCAATTTTATATTTTATTTCAAGAAAGACGAAGTTAGCGTTTAGGTCATACTTTGAAAATATATTCAGGAGAAGAAAGATTTTGAGTCTGTATTAAAGCTGGGAGGGAAATAAAGGGTCATGCCCTTGAAGGGCGTCTGAAAGTACTTAGGGCGTTGTCCAATTTTGTAACTGACGTTTCTTGAAAAGAAAGTGTATGGTTTCTCGCAGGAATTTCCATTAAATGGTGAAGAAATCGAAGGGAAAGGTATGTTTTGCATAGTATTTTCGCTTCCTCACAAAGAATACATCCAGTGAAAGTTGCCATTCTCTGCTAACTATGAAAAATTAAAAATTAATGTAATCAATTTCAGATGGATAATTTAAATGTCACTTAAAATAGTAACTTTTATATCAAAGTTCTGCAACCTTATTTCATCAGTTTTCGCGTAGTTAACTCTTCAACAGATTTTGTAGTCTATTCTTTCATTCGATTATCAATAAATTACCGAAAAGAAAATTGATGAAACCGTTTCTAGCAAGAGATTAACTCCCACCGACATGTAAGATACATGCAGTGATATCTACAAAAAAGTCCACAAATATTAATTCACTCATCGAGATTCATCGTATTCAGATGCGAAGATTTGGATAAATGGTTCGACAGATCGAATCATCGCCATGGGAACATAATAAAGATTCGGGGACCAAGTCGCGCCAAAACGGTTTACCATCGGCGCAATGTTAAATACGTAGTCAAAAGAGTTTCTAGCTTTTGAGACGAGAGAAAACAAACTAAAACTTAAGAATAACTTTGGTTTCTGGCGGATTGGGCGGAGTGAGAGATGAAAACTTTTCGGAGACGCAGGAGGAATTCCGAAGGAGGAAGGGACAACAATAGCGATGGGAAGGAAAAGGGAGAAAGGAAAGTAATAACAAAAGCGAGGCATCCCAAACCAAAAGTATTGATCAGATTTTCGTGGGAGGGAAAGGGGAACATTTTACGGAGGAGGGGAAAGGAGAAACGGGTGTCGGATGAGTTTCGGGAGGATGGGAAAGAATTCTGTAAGAGAATAAGGAGGATACGAAGAAGGGGGGTTATAATGGATGGAAGAGGGGAAAAGCATAAAGTATACAGGTTAGAAATCACGCAGTCTCGCAAGTGAGATTCCCGTTTTAATATTTATAGAGTAGAATGAGGGATTGGGTTTGATTAGATAAGATGGCGTTTTTAATAGGACGATATTCTGATTGATCTCTTCCTCGTCTATCTCATCGTCATTTCGAATTCGGAATATAGAAATGGTAGAATTTCAGGAATGAAATATGGTGCGAAGGCACTTCTTTTATATTAGCACGTACATTAATTAATATATGTCAAAACAATTTTATTTAACAGCTATCCGCCGCCTTTCACTTAATTGAAAAATTCCGTTCTAGCGGATTTTGCGTTTATTAGGCAAAAACTCAACAACGAGGTTTCTGTTCTCTTCCATATTCATGAGGCTAAAATACTGGTAAAATTGAATTTATTCCAACAAAACTTTCTTCTGATGATCGCTGAAACGTCGTCATTGAGAATTAGTGCGCAATTTATTTGTAATCCTGGATAGTAATACTTTTCAAACGTGTAGATATCGCCTGCGGGTAACCCAAATGGTTTCTGCATGAATTATTCAAGAAACTAAATATAAACTTACCATGAACACCCCTACTATATGAGCGTATATATATTATATGAGTTTTTCAGTGCGTAGGAAATTAGTCTCTTTCTTCTCTGTAATTTTCAATACCAGGTACCTCGTTATCAAAGTGGTACTCTAATAGAAAAATGGAAGTTAGAATTAAATGTCAAAAGAATCATGAGGTCACCCAGATAATCATGGCATTCTTAACTCAGACAAAATAAAATCAAGAGACTAAAATATAAAGAATAACAAAGAGAGAAAGGAGAATACATCTTTATTGGTTGTCATTTAATTCATTTCAAATAAGGATAGCTGTACAGAAAGAATACGGGGGAATAAGAGAGATAGTAGGACGGGTAGTGGTGTGAAGTATGGAATTCCTGGTGATTTTCTGATTTAATAGCTTGGAAACTTGGTATGGAAAGGAAGAAAAATGATCGAAAGACAAAAGTTAAATGGGCGAGAGAATGGAGGAGAAAGAACAATGCGTTTCGAAAGGTACATATAAAGCAGGCCATAAAATACAACTTAACAGAAAACAGGATACAATCGAATCACTAAGAACCAGAATCCAGTCAAGACGAAAGCCTTCTCAAAAATATGCTGGAACAGAAGCGTAATAGGACAATACACAATGGACTAGAGAATTTTCTCCCAAACTCCGTGAGGAAATAAACTCTTGATATTTCACCTTACAATAGGCGAAAGCTGTCTAGAGAAGGTTCTATTAATTTATGAGATTTCTCACAAGATGAAAATCCTAAAAGGGGTCGGTAAATTAGAAAATAAAACTTTTAGAAATTGTACGTCATATTCTAGAGGTGGAGTGTTATTTTATGTCAACAACTACGAAGGTTTGTTTTACATTCAATAGTAATGAGTGTCGCTCAATAAGTTTGGCTGAAAAAACTGCCTATTGACATTGGAAATTTATATATAATCAGTATAAATCACCGGTCCATCTACATTAGCGTGTTTAGCAAAGCCATTTAATATTATGAGGATACATCGTAGATATACTCGTAAGTAAGAGATTTCTATTGACGGTAGAAATAAAAATGGAATAATACACCAAGACTTCTTGAATCCAAGACCAAGTAGTGACCTCATTACACCATTCATTTGTCACTTATCCGCCCAGCCCCTTCTAAACAGAAATAACTCGCTTTTGGTATAAAAATCTTTTGGGATAGATTACGATGACCATGCGGAAAGTTTCGAGATTCGCTCTTTGATTGATTACATAAAGACTGGCAGTAAAGTTGCGGTCAAAGTTAAGCATATAGCTCAACCCAATATAAATAGAGCAGCACACACTACAAAGCATCACGAAATCCATAAATCAGAAGTAAGGAAAAAATAGGAGCATAAATACAACAAAGAAAAACCTAATAGAGTGCTTTAAGACTCTTTCGGAAATATTCTTTTTTCAACTTCATTTCAGATATCTCACACATCCTCCGCGGCAGTCTAGCCTCAACCTCCTGCTAAAGTGTTCGAGTATTTCCTTAAGAAGTCTGTGAAACATGAAATGTCATTCAAAGAAGCACTTTAGTAATACTCTAGCTGAGGCTCTGAGACCGTCCTTCTAGCAGTCTCTCATCATTCCATAACAAAAAGTCATACGATGAAAGCCTTCCCGGCCAAGAAGAGTCCCTTTTTTATTACAGCATGATTACTCGGATGAAGTTAACATCAAGCTATAATAATCTCGTCGGAATTTTCAGCCTTTTTGGCTCATAGAGACCACGTCCGACCTTGGGTGTGTATGTACGCTCTCTTTCCAAAAGTATAGACATCGCAAATGCGCCCACTGAACACATTAGAGTGACATATCTGGCGATAATATTTATCATGATCGTATTTACCTTCATAGAATCTGGGACAAAATGAATAAGCGAAGCACTAAGTAAATAAGACACGTCGAAAGAACCAGTCAATCATTTATTTGTCCACCATCTCTATTTTCATCACCATGCATATTATTATAATCATTATCCCCCCAGCATGATCTGTATTATCGGTATTATGCGACCCCCAAGCTACTTCGGCCGATCTGCAAATCGACATAGGATAAGAGAAAAAGATTAAAGGAAAAGTCGTTTTAAGGGCTCAGTTTTTCGCGACAGCAATAAGCAAGAGATATTGCTCGATCTCCCTGAGTTTAAACTCCCTGCCACACGCCGAATGGCAGGGGTTTTGCCGAATAAAGATATAGATGGCAGAAAAAATCTTCAGCGAGGAGTATACAAAATGTAAGGTTAGAATAGATGGAAGTTCATAACATCCCTCTATTATGCTTACTAATAAACATGCTCTCAATTAAAATACATACAAAATATATTTGAATCCATTATGCCGACAGTGCTCTTCAATTAAATACTTTGTGTTAATTCAAAGATACATTTCACATATATCAATATGGAAAGTAAACATAGTAAATACTTACGTGCAACGAAAAATGCTTTGATTTTTCAATGGTACGTTTGTCGTCGATTAAGATTAACCATGGATAATTTGTTTAAAACATATAATCAGCAACTGGCTCCTCCAGGCTTCCCTATGCATTATATAATGTAACACTTCGGTTAAGAAATGCAACTACATAGACTACATCAGATGTCATAATTCATGCACACACAAAATAAACGAATAGCTAATCTAGGTTATATTCCATACATACGCAGACCTAATCAACAAAAGAAGGAAAAAAATCCGCGGAGATCGAACAGATAAGGACAAAAAGAATAAAAATTTACGACATGGTACCAATTGTAATGAATTCAGTTGGAGCCGTTCCAAAGGAACTTCCAACCAGCATAAAACTCATAGTGAGCGAATATAGAGATGGAAAAAATAACGATATTGGCCTCATGCCTTAAGTACCCATAGCTTTAGTAAACAGAGGAGTGGTAAAACTGATTTCCTTAAATAAAAGAATTAAAGTACGGCGAAGAACAGAGAATTTTGGGTTATAGGAACCTACTAAGAGATGGATAAATTTACGTATCTTTGATAACCAAAGAGGTGTGTCTCGATACTGGTAAGTACAGTTCCTGGTGGTAGTGGGAGCAACTCAGAAAATAAATATATATACATTAAAACTCACTAATTTATATGAAAGTATATGAACGATAACGTTGTATAAATAAGATCGCCAAGAATGCACCAATGTTAAGCAAGGTTCTGATGAGCGCCGTCGATTCTTTTAGTTTACCCTATAGGGTAAACTAAAAGATGCATTGCGAACTCCAACAATCTCCATTGGGATACAAACTGGAGACCCCGTTGATAATTGTGCGACAATCTTTCTGATAGCTGAAATAGGACTGTTTTATGAAAATTTCAGAGGAGTATCACGAAAGTGAGGTTACAGAACGAACTGGATGTATATTGGGAGAAGTATGATGGTTGGCGTATGGTAGTACGGTTTGGTAGTTGAAGAAGAATGAGAGTCGAAAATAGTAAAAGGAAATGATAAAAAATGAAGACGAAAGTTGGGAGAAAAGCAGTAGAGGACTTAAAAACTGCGAAGCCCGGGAGTTTGGATTTTGGGAGGACCACTGGCTGATAGTATGAGGAAGAAATGTACATCAGTGAATTAAGCAATCGATAATATTTTTTATAACTCGAATATAATAAGGCTTATAATGTAAGAGATGGAATTCTAAGGTCGATCTTGGCCTGGTTAAATTATTCAGGGCTGTACTTAATACTTTGCCCAGACACGCATATTCAAAAACGGTAATTCACAAAGATTCGTCAGTCATAATTGCTTGAAGCATCAATATGTCTGTAATAATGTTTTCCTACTCATTCCTGTAGTCAATCCCCATATCAATTCAAAATCATCTATGATTGTTTTCCTAATCTTTTGTCGATGATATTGCAAATCACATTATTTCTCACATTCCCGTCACAATATAGAAAAAGATTTCATCGAGCTTTGAATTGCTGCCTTTTTAATGACGCTATTTTTTAGAGTTGCTTTTTTAATTTCCGATATTCTAAGACAACATATTTTAAGGGTCGTTACGCTTAACAAGGAACTAGGCGGTGGCCTATCTCTTGGCCCTAAATCGGCCTCTGGTAGAGAAGATAAAAGAAATAGGCTGGATTGTAATGAGGTTGGCTTCGAATAAGGTTTGGGTAGGGACAGAGGTTGTGATAGAGAAAGAGGAGGGAGGAATGAATGAATGGAAGAATAGGAAGAATTTAGGGGGGAAAGCGGGAAGTGAGGGTGGGAGTGGGAGAGATTTGGCAGGACGCCCGACTGGAGAAAGAGGTCTCTGCAGTCGCCGATGCGACCCCTCACCTCCACCCCCGACCACTAACTCATCCTCCATCTCCTTCCTCCTCTTTCCATCTCCTGTCCATTCCGTCTATAAACCCTTCTCCTCCCTCCCTCACTGTTTCTCGCATACATTATGTCTGCCTGATCGTTACTCACTCGCCGCTATACGGACGCGTGTAAATCTCGTTTTGACTCCCATGTAATTATTCATGCTCATTAGAATACGGGAGAAAAGGCGATTTCTGCCGCCCTTTTTGGAAGGGTAAGTTGGCGAATATTACCTCCACATTCGGTAAATAAGGGATGCAAGGGAACTACTCTCGTAGAAATAGGTGGTAAATTATGGAGTGCCCAAAGAGCTTACTTCCTCTCTTCTGCATTCCCAACAAATAGTCGAATTAAGTATTTAACTGATAAAATAATCCAATCTCAAAATGAATGCTCCTTCTTTAATATTTTGAAAATTTTAGAATCCCTTTGATATCTCGTAAAAGTCACATCTTTTCAGTAATGTACGTCTTACGATTAAGTAATGAGTTCATTGAATAATATTTTAACTTTAATATAAAACTTTCTTCTACTCACTGAAAAAACCATTATCAGCTGGAAAATGCTCCTATTCTGCCTTTTTGGGAAAACTTAAACAATAACTCACTTTAGATGCTTTGAGAAAACAGTAATGGCCAAAGTTTGAAATAAATAGCCCACGTTTCCAGAACTCGAAATAAAAAATTTCGGTATTCATACTACTACTCTGAAAAATTAATTAAGCCCTAAATTTTACATAATTTAATATAATAGAGAGAGAATATTCGCAAAACATTGACTGAAAAGTTGTTGCGGCCGAAACAAAGAAAAGAAAACAATAAGTGAAAGTCTATGTTATCTTTTGAGCACAAATGGCGAAAAGTTCTCGGAAATGCGCGGGCGAATCAATCCCTTCCATAGAAAGGAGGGATATGATTAATTCAAATCCTCCCGAACCCGAAGACCTACATAACGTCCTAACATGCTGAAATAAAATTATATTTCGAGCACCTATAAACCTTCTGATTCACAACTTCCGGTCCGCAGCGACGGAATCCTTTGAAGAATAGTCCTCCCGAATACGGACAAGCTCCAGAAACTTCCCAGAAAATAATCCCCGGAATAAGATTAGAGAGGTAACTCTGAACAAGTCATCGTTCCTTCTTTTCGGAGAAGAAGGGGCGGAGTGACGTTAGATGCTCCTTCGGGTCCACTGGAGAGCGTTGACGGATCACTGGGAGTCTTTGTCGCAGCATACAGCATAAATCCACCTTTCGACCTCGAATTTTTTTCCGCCGCAGACCCGACCGCGACCTGAAACTCAAAGGGGCAGAGCAAAAATAAAAGTGTCTGGAATCTATTTTTCCGGTTGTAAAACATCGCTGGGAAGGACGGATTTAAGAGCTTTGGAGGCGTACTACGAGGGTAACACCCCATTCTCTCTCTTCCTTTTAATATTAATCGTTCGCGCAGGTGTGGAAGTCCCTTGGATCCGCACTTTACCCCGGTTCTCTCCACCCCCTCGAATCTCCGCTATGTGGAAAGAAAACCCTCCTGTCATCCCATCCTCAGACTGCTTTCTCTCATCCTGGCAAAAGCACGAGCGCGTGAGCATATGTGCCAAAAGCTGCGTTCTTTCCCATGGGTCTTCAGGGGGATAATCCAAACGAAACAGAAATACTGTTCCGATTTTCTGGAGAGGTTGGTTGGGGATGAAGTGGAAAGTAGAATGAGTCGGGGGATAAACTGGGCGAGGGATGGAAGCCAAGAGAAGAGGAAAGAATCGAGCGAAGGGAAAAACACGAGCCGGAGTTGGGAAAGAAGGGGAGAAAAGGGAAGGAAGGCTTCCTGGAAAAGTAAATAAGAGTTCAGGAAAAAATTGGTCGAAGAAAAGTTATAATCCGAGAAAAATGGTATATAATGGAGAGAAATTAGTGAAGGGTAATGGGGAGGAAAGTGAGGGTTGGAGTATTGAGATTCGAGGGAGGAAAATCAGCACTGGGAGAAGGGCTGAGTTGAACAAACAGGCGCAGAGGAAAATCCAGAGGGAATAAAAGAAAGAGAAAAACAGAGGAACCGGAGCAAGAACAAAATAAAGAAGGAAAAGCTTGGAAAAGAAGGAAAGAAACAGAGAACATGGAAAAGTACTCCTCTGCGGCCGAACGGAAACCGAGAAAGCAAAACGTTTAAAGAAGCTGACCATATGCTGCTGCAGGATCTCCGATGGTATGAACAAACGAAATACGCAAAAGAATTAAATATTTACCTTATTGTCAATTATTTCATAACGTTATTGAAATTATATCAAATTTAAATAGTGCCCATTCATATTTCTAGCCTAGAAACTAGTGTCATAGACGATGGATAAAAACAGGATAAACATTTTAAATATTTTATATTAATCATTTATTTTATTGGCGTAAAAATGGGGAATTTAATGATAAATGAATTTCGAGCTAACAACCGAGACTGAAAATAAGGAATGACAGGTAGCATCAAAGTTTTATCAATTCAGCCCGTCTTATAGATCCTTACCAAACTGAAATATGCTAGCATATTATCTAGGAAGCGACAGTTGAAATTCATAACCGACTGCCACAAGCAGCTGATTAAAATATTTGCTCAGAGCTAAGTTCTTCATCCCCTACTGCTCAACAAATGAAATAACCACGAACGTGGATTATTATTTACATGTCATAAATCCGGAAGCTTTTTCTTCCTTGTTCACTAAGGAAATCTTGCATATAAATGCAAAATGCGCACAAATTGCTTAGCTAATCGACTTTCTCCTTTTTTACGTAAGTAAAATAACACAGACCGCAAACATTGAACTTTCGCTACCGATCGCAAAGGAAAAAGTTCTTCGCCTTAGAAGAAGTCGGCGGGAAAGACTCGTGCGAGTCCATTGCTGCATCGTGCTGGACTTGAAACTCCTTAATTAGCAAGTCGGTTGTCAAGGAAGGCGAGTCCATTATAGAGTTCAGCCCGAGAGGGGTGGGCGTGCTCCTCAGGAAGGATATACTTTCCCTTTACTGGGCTGTGTGCATACTCGCATATGCTCTGCAGCGATTATTCTACAGCAACCTGTCCTCATCGGAGGCGGAGATCTTGCATGCATCTCTCGCCCGATGAAAGTGAATCCACGTTCTACGCGAAAGGACATCGATTACCAGATGGTGATGGGCGTGCAGATGAAGTAGATCAATAGACAGAGATATCTTGGTTTGTGATTTGTTTCTGCGCTTGGAGCGTACCCGAATGGACCACTGAGAAGAATAACGTCTACACCGGATGAGCTCATGTAATATATTAGAGAAAGTACTTTCTTGGAGAACATTGTAGATATTATGAATTTAATTCATTTTTATTTATTTACTAATAGTTTATTAACATACAGCACTAGGCCAATTACGGTTGACGATCAAAAATAATGATAATAAACTGCTGGGCAACCAACAGTATTCGTGTCAAGCGTGGTACGCCAATGAATTGTTTCTGGCACGCAAAATAAGACCATCTATACATAAAAAGCAATTGCAAAGAATTCAATTTATTTATACAAAACCACAAAGTATGTTAAACAAACGACCCGGTCGCATCATCTTCAGGTATCTTCATACCTGAAGATGATGCGACGCATCGAAACCCGGGTCGTTTGTTTAACATACTTTGTGGTTTTGTATAAATAAATTGAATTCTTTGCAATTGCTTTTTGCTATGGAATACCACCAAGTTAAATCCGAAACCATTTAATTCATCTATATCTATAAATTTTTTTTGTAAATATGTACATGTAATTCTTTTCATTCGGTCAGTTTTATATGATTTACAAAGGCGCTTAGAAATCAAACATCAAGATACTAGATAATATGTTCTCAAAACAATTTGGCTGACACTGAGAAAAATTTTGTGTATGAAATGTTTCCGATTTTTTTCAAAATTTTTGCACGCACTATCACAAAGGTTGCTCTGACGTTGATCGAGCAGATGCTGCGAGAATAAACAGGGACTCTAGAATAAATTGATTTGAAATTTATATTTTTCGCAAATTTGAGCGATAGTGACAAACAAATGATTTGAGTTGTACGGGTTATTCGCCCCTACCATACTAGTAAAAGATATTAAGGAAAAATAAACATTTTTTGGATTTCCACAATTATTTATTTCTGCGACCGGTTTCGGTTTTGCGGAAGCATCTTAGGGCGCAGAATTAAATAATTGTGGAAATTTACAAAGTTTTCTTCTTTCATACCATGGCTATTCCCAAAGTTGGGCCTTGGCACATTGATTACATAGTAAAAAGTACTTTGCTTTGAGCATATCATGCCATACACAGTCACCGCGGCACAATGGGAGGGAACTACTTTGCTAAACCATTGGCTGATAACGCGTCAGCTGCTTGGGATGGCTCCTCTAAACGGTTCGTATGTGAGCTAGAGAATGCTTCGGGCGTCTATGTTCGGAAAACAAGCAAAAGATAAAAATACAGTGAGGCATCAATTCTGCTACTGTGACTGTGATAATAAGAAAGGGATAAGAATATAATAATAAGAACTCGCAATTTTGTGATTTCTTCATAGTTTTGCACCCCTCCCTTGGAAAATCAATCCTCAGGTATTTATATTTGAAGCTCTTGTATATTACATAATGAAGCAAAAGAAAATTGTGGCATTGAACAGTTTCACTACAATAATTACATCTCTATGTAAAGATCTAGGTCAAATAGTGATAAACGTAAGAGAATGACCAATTAAATTATCTTAAAGAGAATTAGAAAAAAACTAAAAAGCCTTAACATGATAGACGTGCTCATAATTAAACATTCGTCCGAATACGTCCGAAATATCATCTCTGCGTTTTTCATTAATCGGTCCTAGATAAGCCGAGACTATATCATTAAATTTTATATTTTTTTCTGCAGTAATAACAATAATAGTGGTAGAGATATCTGGGTATGTTTAGCGATGACAGTACAGTTTTCATAAGGCATTAAATTCGTTAGGAAAAAATTAAATAGATATATTGAACAGTGAAATCACTCTACTGTAAATAACACGGGGGATCATGGTCTGCGAATGAAAGTTTTAATTGGATATATCTAGCAATGCGGCAGAAGTAATTTTTTACTGTGGTTTGGCTTAAATTTATGGGAAAAACTGTCAAATTAAAAAACGAAAAGAGATAAAGCTAAAATAAAATCCTTTGAATAGATGAAACTCTTTTGGAAAAAAGTTTTTTTCGTTTGAATTTCTCTCCGAAACACTGCGCATTTGCATCAAGAGATTTCGTTTATTTTCCCGAGCGATCAATGGTTGATTCGAATGGAAACTTTTGGTGCATCATAACGTGTTTTACATTGCAGTTACCAATTTAAGTGTGTGCTTAAATTCAAAGTTCCATACTTCTATTGGCGATTAGGACTCCTTCAATTAGACTAATATTCTATCGTGCACGTATTTTGTACTTTTGCACGACTGTTTTTGTGTGGAATGTTTGCAAAATCCATCGCACGTAAGTAAATCTATAATTAAATTATTATTGAAGCTAACAAACGAACAAAAACAGCCTAACAAGAAATTGAATAAAGAAACCAAGACAAGGTTTCATCAAGAATTCGGATGATTGTAACAATTACCTATAATCAACACCTATTCATCTACGTGGTGAAGATAGTGTTATTGATGTTTCTGGAAATTCGGTAAGATTGACAGCAGGTTTTAAACCTTCAGCGGTCTGACCAGAGTGCCTTATGTTGGACGACCCAGGTCTACAATAGAGCGGAAAACATCATACGCATGGATATAGTTTTGAAAATTAATTGATATTGTTTGGCTGATCATATTTATACAA
>KZ308149.1:1656898-1708565 GCA_000376725.2 Ladona fulva | reverse complement strand
TCAATGAGTAGTCTGATTATATAAACTGATAAAATTGAGTTTTTTATATAATATATTTCAGTATTCTTCCCTATAATAATAAATAATAAAAATAATTAAATAATGAATGATTTCAGTCTAATGTCCTTTTTATATTTGTTGGGGTAGAGCCAGGGCCGACGCTAGCCTGAACGTTTCCGGCCTGTAAAGACGAAATTATCGCCCCAAATAATGTTGCATGGGTAAGAAATGTATACTGAATGAAAAAATTCGGCAAAGTCTGCAATGCAGGCTCTGAAGGCCTGCTTTACCGGCCCTGGATAGAGCACATTGAGAGATCGATCACCAAAAATGAGGTTTTATGCGAGAAATTACAGTTTCCATAACTGTTGACTTAGTTTTAACTATCGATTCGAAGTAATGAATATGAGTCCTTGCGTATTTTATGATCTATAGTGAGAGGAAAAGATTAAGCTCGTACTACCCATGAAAGCAAATTTAATACGAAAGAATTAAATTTATTTTATATCTCACAATTTATTTTTCGAAGACCATTTCGTAATTCCGCTCACCAACGAAATAAATTGAGTTACATAGTTATTCAAACGACTGTATTCAATTTGAACGTAACGTTTACCAGTGGTAAATAACTCCGCAATCACCAATAACGAAATTAGGTTTCGCGCGACTTTCTCATTATTGCTCCTCGTATATCGAGAACAGAAATATTCCGTTTTAATACTTCACGCCAGCAAATATGCAGATAGATAGTAAATTCAACGTGTATTACTTCCGAACGCTTTGTAATAAAAGTCTGTTCGAACAGCCGTTGAAACATTTTACGTAGTTAGGCATTAAGAGCTGTAATTGAAGTAGTTAGTTAAAAATATAGAATGATTAAAATATGCGTTCCTCAGCAACTACCATGAGCATATTTTGGTAAAACAGTCAATATCAAACTTGATGTAAAATATTAATTTCTAGTTTTCTGAACGTCGTTCTCCCATTGGTTACAGAGTGCTTCCCCAGGTACGATCTTTAATGTTGACTTCACCGTTTGGGTGTCTGCGCGTTAGTGAACTGCTTACAATGCAGCGCTCAGCCGTATTTAAGAATGATATCTTTAGGGAAACAGATTTATTAACTCTGGGAAAAGCGAGCATTAATACCGTCACCGGTTCTTCCTTTGCACTTTATTTAACGTGAGAATTGGATTAGCATTTATCTGTTTCACTATGCAATTAACTCGTTATACGTATATACCCAGCGATGACCTAACTTAGAAATACTGCCTCATGATATGGGTCTGCAAAGGCGAAACAACAAGACGAAGAGAAGCTCTTCAATTCTGCCCGACTTCCCTGCTGTTTCTACCATTTTATTATAATTAATTACTTAAAGAAGGTTTAATTGTCCGATCACATACGTCGTAATTATATCTGCAGAATTACAAAACTTCAACAAATCTAACCCATATCTTCAGGAGAGAAACGCGCTTTAACGAACACGCTATAAAGGCTGCCATACGATGGTATTAATATATTTTCTCAGCTAATTTAGTTGAGAGTTAAACAGCATAATAAGTTTTTAGACATATTTTATATTTTTAAGAAAGGAGTATTTTTATTTATTTTATGCCAAACGGCAAAAGCCCTTATTGAAAAATTCAAGAGACCAAATTTAATTCTATTCGAAACTAGAGAATCCACCGCATTTCTAGACAATTACACGCGCATGCTGCAAGCATATTTCTGGAATTTGACGGAATAAGGAAAGAGTAATATCACAAGGATTAAGGAAAGGCGATCGACTTAGCTTATCCCCTGCCACACGCCGTAAGGCGGCTTGCGGGGTATTTATGTAGATGTAGATGTAGCACGGAAAAGCCATGCGGCTGAATACTAAGGAATAACAGGTGCGAAAAATAGCGACATGACTGGAACTCGAACCCAGGTATCTCACTTTCCGGGCGGATATTCTAACCACTGAAATACCATGCTGTGTCTATTCCACACTGTTACGGGAATGTTTTGTAAGCCAGACGAGTAGCCTCCACATAGTGGCACAAACTACCGCCAGAAACTGCCATTTGGAATACCTGCCCGTAAAGTGGGAGACCTAGGTTCGAGTCCCAGTCATTTCGCTATTTCTCACAGCTATTCCTTAAGGTGAGTATCCACAAACATGAGCATGACATTGGCGGATGAAGGGGAGTTTGAAGGGGGCGGTCGCTTCCACCTACTGGTGGCTTAACGAGTACTCGTATAGTACTAGTGATTTTCCTAGGATACGGCGAGGAACTTGAATTAAAGATGAAGTTTTTCCATGATCATTATACAGTTTCTACATTTGTACTGACAAAATGGCATTTTAAAAGTTAATTGGAGATGAGTTCATATGGAAATTGTCTTAAATCGCACCCCCTTGGGAAGTACCGCCTCCCCTTGGAGAGTTTCTAGATACGCTTCTGAGCTGCATGTAGCCAAAACTTGAAGTATCGGAGCGACAGTCCTCAAAGTGGAATGCATTTAGAGCGATATGATCTTAAATTAAACACGATTACCTTGATTTCCTCACACCTGAGATTGCTTCACTTTCCCAGGCGGAAAAATAACACTTCAATAAAATTTACTCGATAATTTCGTTTAACGACACTTTCACAATCTTAGACAATTTTAAATACTCTATAAATGCAAAGGGAAACCGTGAAATTACGGAGTCGGTAACTTCGTATTTGCCCGCTCATCAGCACATGTGATGCTTTAGTGAGAGGGAATTAATAGGAAATAAATGCAAGGGAAAAGACACCGATGATACTTAATAAGTAAACAGGAGGTTTCAAGCAGTTAGATGGAGAGCGTCAATCACGTTTGGTTCGTTTTGTTTGGGAGAGTTGAAGCAGCTGAAGTTCTTTGGGGATAGCCGCTCTCGGCTCTGGACGGGCAGGTTGTTGACCCAACAGCAAATATATGGTTGGCCTTCCTCTAAAGATACCGAATTCAAATTTCAGAAAGTCGTTAACGCTTTCCTTACCGCCTTCATATATCCCTTTCTTCTAGTTCTGTGCCGCCATTACGATCGTGTCGCACTTTCCGAGCTGTTCAAGTGAGTGATCAAGTCATCCCTCTATGATGCCATTTACTTTCCAGCGGTATTGATAGAAATTACAAAATGTTTTCAGTTTATTATGCGAGTTGAAGTAAGCTTTTCTGAAGAATGAAAGCGAAAGGAGATTTAACTCATTTCAATTTCTCGGAAATAGTCGCATCTTGAAGGACAATTCATTCTAACTGGACTGTTAGAGAAAAAACTATTTAAAAAACTATTCAAACCAGCGGACTACCTAGATATTGCTTTTTATTTTTTCTCTAATCTCTAAACTCTTATTTAAAATGTAACAGGGATTGTCGACATTGTGTGAAATAGTGCTAAAGATCGTTAGTTACCTGTTTAGGCTCCTAACTAACATGTCACGGAGTTTAAATCGGCTTATAAGATAAGATAATCGCACAATTATGAACTTTAGCGGAAAAAATATATTTTATACTTATATAGTTATGAAATTAGTTGATTTTGCTCATACTTGATATGAAAGTTCAAATATTCTTTTATTTATAATAATGTTTTGCTTATAAACTCCCCTTTCTGGTCTAATTTTCTTTTCATCAATTCGATATCCAGAAGTTTTGGAGTCAAAACTCAAAGTAAAATATAAGTTCGACCAAGAATTGACGGCAAAGTGTATAACTGAGTTGCTGCGCGTTACGTAGAGCCCCGTCACCAAAATGTACAAATATAAATTACCTCCTTCTGCACCCCTCCACGTGGAGCCTCTGAAAACGTGCATGTTTAAATCACATGCCCTAAGAAGATGAAGGAGCGATAAAGAGGTAATTGAAAGTATTAGTTCATTTTCATAAAGGAGAGATCAATTCGGAACCAAATTCTGAACTACTGACGTGTTGATGATAGGCATAGAAGTAATAAGTAATATCCATAAAGCGAATCTCCTAAAATCTATCCTTTCATTTTGTCGAAAAAGTGTCCAATGAAACTTATTTGTTCTGTCTAAAATATATGATAATGAAGCTCTCTCGAGCTGATATTTCGCGAAATAGCTCAATTTAACACGCCCAGAAAATTAATATCTTTATGGAATTTTCGTTGGTTGATATGCCTCCGTGGTTTTTATGAAGTTCCTTTTACAACTTACGCTAGTAAAGTTTCTAATAAAATTTCCATATGAAGAGATTTTTTTAATTGAAAAATCGTATGTTAAGATGACTCACTTATTGTTCACTTTCTTTGTAAAACAACGAGTTATAATAGTAGTATAAAAAGTACCTCTGTTCGATTCAGGCGAAAACATCGCCAATCTTTGAAATTATAATTTTTCCTGTACTCAAAAATCATATTTTTAGCTTGGTAGGAACATTTTCATTACGATGGCTTAGATGCGCACCAATACAGAGGAATATGCCATATATGAATTGATTTCTGCTTGTAGGATGTTGCGTCTCAGTAGTAATATAGCATGGAATAGATGGAAACCGAATTTATCTTCCTCCTATTACTTTACCTGAATGATTTTTTTGTTTTTAATAGGGAATAGCTGTTTGTTTTTGAGACAACCGATCTCGACTTAGTCTACAGTACACCACCTACCACAATACATTGCTGAATGACAGCGAATGGTAATTTAAATCATCGATCAGAAAGAGTAATTTCTCCATTATATTTCAATTATGTTTATACTAAGTCGAATAAATATTCAACAAATATAATTCAAATCCCATAAAAAATATCTTGAAGTTTACCTGATAAACACTCCAGATATCAAAAGTATTCTTTCAGCTGACATCTTTGTGATTTAAGTATATGTTTGAAGTAATTGTTAACAGTTGAAACATTCGATGAATCTACACCACTAATGATCTCACTTCTGGGTATATGAACGTATTCTGTCCATCTGACAATCAAATGAAAGCCAATCCACCCCTTGGTCAAAATTACGACCTTATGTGCTTAAAATACTAATAATATTCCTAATATTGCGCTGGTGATGATAGTGATGCCAGGGATAAAGAATGGGGGATAAATTTCGTTTGAAATAATTTGGTAACCTTTTTATACGGAAAATCAACGGAAAGAAAATTACCAGCAGCTGCTTCCGGTCGGAAATGGGAAACGATTCCATAAAAGAACATGGAAGGTTTAAAGATCGTGATAAGTATCTTGAATAACAGCATATCTAGCGCTTCGGTTCCTAGGAGGATAAAATCAATGTAAAAACAGGTGTTCATAAATCGTTGCTTTCTTTATCTTCCTTCCTTTGAATTTTAGTTTATATCTAGAATCATTCTATTCGATGTAATTGCGCTGTGGTAATGTAAGGTCAAATTCATCACCTTTACTCAGCAACCAACAGACAATAAAAAAGTAAAGACGGATTTTCAAAACCAAGCTCTGGGTGAGCTCTCGCTTCTTTATAATTCATCATCCATTTGGATGCGGATCCACGAAATGGAATTCTCTTCACTCGAACACTTTCTTGAAACTTCAAGGAATTGAGGAATTCGTGAATATGCTTCCCTTAAGAAAATTTGATTTAGGAGGAATTCGCGCTTTTTAGCGAAAAAAATCTCGCTTTAAATAGTTTGCAGTCCCCCATATCTTAGTATTTGGTTCATTATAATTCTACAAAGCTAAAGAGAAATAGCAAATCTGACTGTTGAAGTCGAGATGCGACCGTTCGGTTAAATTCTCTTAAGTTTCTCGGTATTAGCCGAACCGAAAGGTTTCATTAACACGTTCATATTTGCATATGTTATATGAAGGGGGCATTAACCAAAAAAATTCTTACGAGTATTAAATTAGACCCTACTTTTCGAAGACTTGTTCGATCTCGTGACGCAATTCACTAAAATTGTATGTGAAAAGTCTCAACGAAAATATACTTTTGCCAGCGTTATTTGCTTTTTTTATTTACCTCCACGGGCAACCATGAGGGCTGAGTATCCTCATGGAATAGGACTTGTTTGTTTTCGGAGCGTCGTCAGCTTATTTGAAATGTGTCACGCATTCATTCACACCGAAACATCAGACATTAAGGGAAGGCGAAACAACGCTACAAAAAAGCTCGGAAAATGATGAGGAAGAGATCCATGCGTGTGTAGTTGCATATGCCCGTTTGCCCACGATGTAAATATCGCCGGATGAAAGAAGTATGACAAAGATAACAAGGGAACTCCCGGATCGAGCTTGTTGCGAGATTCCACTAACACTAGAGACATTAGCGAGCATACGAAAAACGTGGGAATGATTCGCATGGTTTTGTTTCTAACGTCCACGGAATCAGAATGGTTTTCGCGCCCAACAATATTGAGTCGAATAAAGAAATCCCTCCATTGAGAATATTCAAAACTAAGATGCTTCCGGGAATTTTAGGTGTTTACATTTGAACGAATCTCTTCAGCCAAAATTTCTAAAATGTGTCTAATGATCGCAGAATAAATCAAATCCTAGTAGAAGAATCAACTCTTAGTATGGAAAGGAACATTTACTTAACAATATACCTAGATGCAAATGATGAATTTTTATCATTTGCATTTATTATTTGAAAAACAACACTTTACTCATACTTTAAGTCCTAAGTAAATTAAATAAAAATAACTAGTTTCTTCTTGCTTTTTCGATAAAGAACGAAGGAAATATGGTATCTCTCGTTATGATATACTCTTTGAGTACATGATAACCAGAAGTTGGCAAACGGTTTCACCGTCTTATCAAACTATCTTTAAAACCAGCATCCATAAATGAGGAAGGAAACACGTTCATCAAGTTTAGCTTTGATCAACAGTCTTTGGTCTTATCGAAAACTACGGAAGGCAATTTATGTTTGTACTGAGAAATTTGTATTAAAAATTAGCTGAAAATATTCGTTTACAACCAATGAAGATTTCGAATGAATACCCAAATTATGGCGTACCAAATGTTGCTCTTCTTTTGAAATTAATGCAGCATATGTTACTTAAATGGTTCGTAATCGAAACTAATTTTCCATTTTATTAAAAAAACTGTTAAAAATGGCAACTTATGATAAATACAGTTTCACTTAATTTCAAGCAGCTTATTCACATATCATCAAGTTGATACCACTGCCATCGGACTATATCATCATTAGAACGAAAACGATATATGATTCTGGAATATCCTACTTTTCTCATTTGGGGCGAATACAAATATTTTTTTTTTAATTCAATCAAAATTACTGTTTGTTTGCTAGATCACAATCATATTTTCAGCTACTCAAAGCAATGAAACTGTGGGTTGTAATCTAAAATTATTCCGGTTGCGTTAACGTAGTGACAGAACAGGAAAACAGCTCCGTTAATGAGATTACATTTATAAAAAGTTTATCAGATAATAAGGCAGAATTAGGGACGCGACGTCCGTGCGTTAGCCCAGGAATAGCGTCAGAAAAAGTTCGTGGGATTTAGATGATGTCCCTTGGCTTTTGAGTATAATGCGTGTGTTAGGAGGGCCCACCTACGTAATGAGCCAAGTGCTTTGACCTCCACGGGTAACAGTTGCCTTCTGCCTAACAATAAAGGAAGGCCAAGGAGTTAATCTCTGGATTCCATCTCCTAGTCGCATTAGGAGACCGAGTTACCTTGTCTACAATCGCTTGCCAAATCTGTTCCTCCCCCAGCTGCATTTCTAAAGGATTTCTTCTTTCTGCAGCAATGACTCAGATCGTTTCGTAACCTCACTTTCTGCTGAATAGCTACCATATACGCCTCTTCTTAATGTCAAACCGAAGCGCTTAAGAAATAACCCCGGTAACCCTAATGAGAAAGACTTTGTTTAACAGGGAGCCCTTACGGCAAACGAATTGCGTATTGCGGAGGGCAGTATCTTTACGTGGGATCTGGGGGGATTTGAGATGGGTTTTCCAAAAGAGGAAATGGTTTTCTTTGTTCATCGTGTGTATTTGCAGCTATTTCATTCCGGTTGCCCTTTTATCAACGCGGTTTGATCGAGCCATTTCTGTTCGGGTTGTTTTACATGTGGAACCTTCATAAAAATGGAAACAAGTAATTGTTTTATTACGGGCTACAGTGGAGGAAATCTAGAGGTATAGATTACGATGGTAATATTTTTCCTGCCACCTATGTTACCAGATGTGAATAAAATTAGCAATTGTGGCTAGTTTTAATATATAAATAGCTTAGTTTGTTTAGCAATTTCCGCTTATCCAATGTATAAAAATAAAAGGTAGGGCGTAAGATAGCATAATCAAGTTTTATATAAGCATTTATAAAGTATTCGAATATAATTATATTTAATAAAAGCGATTGGCTAGTTTCTTCCTTTTTATGCGGTCAAAAATGCTTTGAAGAAACTGGCAACCCTGTCTGCCACACGCGGCTTGCAGTTTAAATATCTAAATGTAAATGCCGTTGGTTGTAAGAGCCCTGGATGTTATCCTCTAACATAGGATAGTTCCAACAAACAAGTCACTGGAAACATACACAAGCTAGGAGAGAAGAGGTCTTGCTAGAACCTTAATCAAGCAGATTTTCTTGTACGAGCTATAAAGAAAACTTTTCTGCAGGATTTCTCTACATTCTCCGCAAGTATCGTAAGGGCAAAGACAGCTCGTAGAAAATGTTATCTCGCTAAAAGGAATAGAATAAATACTGATCAAATATTCGATAAATTCACGTTAAAGTTAAACTTTCCCTTAAAGCGTACTTGAAAATCTGTTTGCCTTTTTAGGCTTACAAAATTTCGAAAAACTTACTCTTTTTCACCAGGTTGTCTTTGAGTAAGTGCGAATTGTGAACGTATTTCATTCGTTTTAGAAGTTCCAAACACGTTTTTTGTAAAATGATGAAAAATCTAGCGACATTAACTGACCAAGTTGGATTGTATTTAAACAAATCACTGAATTCAGAAGTCCGTTTCTTTCATGTCGAACAAAAGAAAAATCTCGAAGGTGGACGACAAAAAATACAGCCATTACATTCCAAAGGGAAAAATTTCAAACGGCATTCTCACAACTCGAATTAGCTCTTAATACGTCCGTTTATCATCAAAGCACCTCTGAAGGCATTCCTCGAGCGCCAAAAAATCTTTTGGAAAAAATTGACGACTCATTTCCTAATGAAACCAAAACCGTTTCTAGTCGAGGGAGATTTGATTTCGTAGAAAACATTCGATTAACTTCTCGCAGGTGTGTTATCCAACGACATCCGGAGCGCGGACAAAGCTTACGAAAAATAGCAGTTGAAACAGTTTTTTTTGGAGCGAATAGCGCAATTTGAAGGTATTCCTTCATCATCCCCCGGACCTCCTCCGAAGAAAGTTCATTCGTTTTTTCTTTCGGTCTTAGCTCCGCGTGAATGCATCCCTCCATTAAGCTGTAGACGCTCTGGTGCACGCAGGAAGGGGAGCGGGAGATGGAAGAAATCATCAATCTGCCCCAAACATCCCTTCCCCCTGCGTTACCACCCCATCACGAAGTCCCTTCAGGTAGCTAAAAAGAGGGGGAGGGTCAGGTATGGAAGCGAAGAGAATAGAGAATAGGCAAAGCTTCCACGGGTATCTGGGGCTATTGAAAAAACCGGCCCGCTCTTGAAGGAGCCGAGAACACATGTGTGGGTGTGCAGAGGCAGAAGGAGAAGAATAATGGATAGAGGAATGGGCCGAAAGCATTAGCGGCGGAATGCAGCTGTTTTTCAGCGCCCGATTTCCAGAAACGCTTATATTCATAACGCAATGTTGGGGATGAAGAATGGAGAATTTACGTGAAATACGGTCTTATAACCGCGCGGGAGATTTACCGTTGGATCTTAATAAAAACCGTCTATATTAAGTTATGAAACGTAGGGTCGTAACGGAGGTGATGTAAAAAAAGTTACGCTCATTAAAGATTCAAAAGGCATATATACCTCCGACGTGCACTTGGCTTCGAGTCTCTATTGTTTACCTTAGGAACGAAAACTTTTTCGATCTCAATGTTTGAGAAAGCGCCACTTGGCTACGTTTCTTTATATTTCGCGAAGAACTTGTTACACAGCACGGCTGCGTGAAGAATGATAATGTTTCACGGGCTCACCTTTTAAAGCCAAAACGGATCTTCCTAAAACTGTGACTCGACCGAAAAACCGATGTGCAGCGAGCTTCCGCGTGAGAAAATGGATTTAAGAGTGTTCAACTTTCCAAATAATATGAACAAAATGTCAAACAATGTTTCAATTTATAAAAAGGGGCAAGTGCATAAAATTCAGGACTTACATTTAAAGGATGGACAATAATCGAAATCGCTCAATTCTCTGATCTCATAAATATAAATTATATAAGCGTGGTCATACAAATTATTGATGATAATGGTATCTGCGGCTGAATTTGCCCTATCGCACACTAGATAAAATACTGAGTATCTCTCCCATTAAAAATTTTATTTTTACAGAACTAAATTATTCACTCATTACCTTATAAATTATTATTCATGCTTAATGAAACATTCACTCACATTTCTGTTTCTCTTTCATTTATAAATATCACCCGCAAAAACTAACTAATTTATAATAATGGTATGAACATGATTGGTTCAACTGATTTTTAAAGCTGATTTTCCCCAGGCGCGAATTGAAAGCTGATTATTATGCCTCTTATTACCAATATCTATATTCGCTATCGATATATAAAATCACTGAATGTATACAGAGTGTTACGACGCAACCTCCATGTTGCGAATTACGAATACTAAAAGTGTAAGCAAATTCTCCCTTCGGTAATGTTTTAATATTAGTCAAACCAACGACTGAGATTATGATTTCTCTTGGCTCCCAGACCAGTGGACACATCCAAGTGGTAAACAAATTATACTCAATCCTAGAGCATCTAAAATCGAACAGCCTTTCCGTTGAAGAATATTAAAAATTTCACGATCTACAAAGAGGCTACTGTCACGTTATGGCACCACTTAGGGACAAGTTATGTCGAATTTGCGGCTTGATTAGCGGGACATTCTCTCCTCAGGCTTTTCCTCCTGTCAGGACCACACTTGAAATTCTTCAACTAAAAGTTGAAGTACACAATACCAGGAAAAGAAGAGAAGGGAAATATAGGAGGCGTCGACGTAGGTTAGGGCCTGTTTAGTTATTAGCCCGCCCTCAGTGGCACCTTCATCCGAAATCCACGCTTTCAGAGTGAAACATAATGACGGATACCCTTAGTCCCTATGCTCTTCACCTCCGTATTTCGACACGGCATTTTTTGTGTTCTTTCTCCCTTCGCTCATCTCCTTCCCAACACTCATACGAGCAGAAGTTGTCATATCGGAGACATAATGGGGAAAAGGAAGCGATTATTCCGTCGTTCCAACGGAGCGAGCGAATTGTCAGACCAGGTGCACACCAACCTATACACTCTTTTTCCTGCATTTCACACGACCTTTCTTCCCATTCTCAAGATTAGTGAAGTCGGTTTCCCATAAGAAAACAACTTTTGAGAACGCCGTGTCCGTGCTCATGCGGATGCTCTGATGGTATGTCATTCTGACTATTTTCCACGAGAGTTTGGAATGACTATGTTAATTCTATGCTAATACGAGCTACAAAGAAGGAGTTCGGATTCTTAAGCTTTAGTTTCTCAATCCTCTTCTATATCCCTACTTCAGGAATGGATAGGTGAAAAACTATTGGTTTGGGACAAAGAATGTATAAAGAATATTTGATAAATTAACCTGTACAACAAATGGATCCAAGAAAGATTTAGGAAAACTGAAAACAAAACCTGCAATCCGATAAAAAAAGATATATTTAAAAGGATTTATAAGCTATTATCTAAAGTTTTCCAAGATAAAGTAAAAATGAAAATAACAAACAGTCTTTTCGAGTGCACTTAAATATACACAAAGATTTTGAAATATGTTTCGTTAGTCGAATGAAAGAGTCTGATGTAACAAGATAGCCAGGGTGAAAAATATGTAAATTCTTAAAGAGAATATAATGAGTTTAATCTACATATACCCTGTTAGCCGCTTATCGGCATGTGGAACAGAATAGATGCATTGCACAGTCTGTGTGCCAATTTAGTGTGTCTCGTGTCGTCCGTGGAAGAAACGAACATGTACGAGGACTAGGAGGACGCACAATGTAAAGTATTCCGAGATCAAATAGGTTGAATATGCTCAATAAAGTTAGGAATAATCTGTTCTCGGAAGACGCTGCAGGTATTATACGTCCTCGTATCATATTCCTTATAGATATATATATAGAGCTCAATAGATTCCCTTGTATTCTCCATGCAAAGATTCCCATCCGACCTAATGACGTATCTGGATAATGCTAACCGATTTCCGGCAACGATTCTTTACTAAACAAACCGCCTTTCGCTGAACCCACGATTCAGGTTAAATCCTACAATTAAGAACTGCAATCGACAATACATTTACGTATTACGAAGAGCGATTATAATTTTTCAGATAATTTTCGTCGTTCACAACAAATGTTACAGCATCAGCCGGCTTTCTGTTTAGTATTTCGGCTTTATTATGAATATTGCTGTTTTATTCATAACTTCCACGTAATTTCCAGTTTAATAGTCGTAGACGAAAAAAATTAATTTTAAAGCTGAATTAGTACATGAATTTGGTGAATTTTACTATCATCTAAGGTAAGAAAGCTCTCTTCTCCTGGATTCCCGGATAACAAGTGGTTAGCGAGTTCTCATTTGGAAGAAGGGGTCTCGGGTTCGAACCCCGGTTAGAGCGCACATGTGCGAAGCGAAGCTGTCGAAACTTCTTTAGCACTACTCTCTCTTCAAAAAACCGCTGCTCAGGGGGAGAAACATACTCCACCGAGTATTCTTATTCTTTATTTTTGAGCCTAGAAAACTTTTCTATCCCAAATCGTACAAATAAATATGTAATCTCTGAATAATTCCTTCTTCCTAAAGCATTACCCTTTTCTTCGATTTCCGATTTCTTCACGAGTGATTTCGGTTGCACACATCGATAACAATAAAACAGAATCACAAGCAAGTTACTCCGCCGGGTAGGAAGTTTATTCAATTCTGTTCTTTCGTATTCCGAGACTGGCTTTCATTCTGTCTCAATTTTCCTTGCTTTTTGCTTATGCATACCATCTCATGCGATTGGCAAAGAAGGAAATATCCGAAGGAAAAATATGAAAAATAACATATCGAGGAGATGCACCGAATAAGCATTAACTGAAATTTCTCTATTAAACAGGAAATGGGCCCAAGGAAAGAAGATGGTTAGTAGAATAACCTTACGTCATTAAATATTTCCTTCGAAATGTTGCGAAGTATATATAGAGCTGCATATAAAAACGCTATCGATGTTTTACTCTATAGAGACCGGGAGAGTAAACTAGAAAGCTTCTTATCCGGTGGATAGAAATAATAATCCTTCATGTAATATCCAGAAAATCGTAGCTGGAGAAAATGAGAGAAAAATATCAGTAAAATTATGAGGGTAAATAGAAGGAAAAGGTGATGAATTGGACATTTAAATGAAATGGAAGATAGGAGGTTAGTAGTAACACTGTTATATATAATTATGTATATTATACAGTATAATATAATTTTACATTTTATTTACTTGTACTACACTTGTACTATGCTGGTTCATACTATGCACCACATTTAAATTTCATTTATGTTCAACTTTAACTGACGAAGAATAATGTGTACTAATATAATTAGTATAATAGTATAATAGTATACTGATATATGTTGCATACGGTTATAACTTCTGAAATTTTTAATACCATTTAAGTAATCTCTCTCTATCATCATTTCACTCTCTTTCAACTTTCGCAGGTTTTCACACCCCCCTTCTCTTTGCAGGGGTTTTCCTGCAGTGGAAACATTTTTACTGTGATAAAATAATCTGTTTATTTTTCTCTACAAAACTATTCTGTCTTTCATTCATTTATTTCAATTTTCACTGCTTCTAAAATAATGTAGATACTGTAGTTTAAATTTCATAATGTTATGAAACAATATATCCATAATTGTACAAAATTCTAACAAGGGTCGAATGGAAGATGAGACTCTATAGTTTCAATTTCGCCAAACAAAAACACCTTTCTCTAGTATTGTAGGGTATTATAAGTACTTCGGCTGCTGAGGTTTTTTCGCACGTAAAGGATCCCACCGGAAATCGAACCCGGGACCGCTTTCACCCAAAACGAACGTACTACCTATCTAATACTACGTAATAGCTATTTTTTTCAGTATTCCGGATAACCGGAAGAAGAGATGTGGCCTAAGGAAGAAAAAAAATTATCCAACAGCCTAGGATGAACTGAAAGAATTACTAGGATTAAACACAGGAAGAGAATAGGACGAAGAAGATATTTCTCCGTAAATATTCTAGAAATATTCGTTGAAAGATATTCTCTCATTCCATCACGTGAAACCAGCACCAGAGCCAAAGCTCGGATTACTGAAGGATTCGAAAACCGACCGCCCTTTCCTCAAAATTTAAAACTTTGAATCTCCTCGCTCTGATTCCCATCAAAACGAATAGAGATGCTACGCATTAACGAACCTCAACCGACGACGCAAGTCACCAAAGCCTTCTGGAGAGTGAGCCATGCATTGCATCGAGACTGGAAGTACCCGATGGCAGCTTCCTTAAATGGCACATCCCTGAAAGCATAGTTAAAGATAACGACTCGCTGGAACGGGTCACCAACGCCTCGCAGCCTTTGACCTTAATGCCTAAAGAAAAAATATAATACTATTTCCTACATGGCAGATTCCTGAAGAGATCCTCGAGCGGGATGACGGGTACAAAACCTGGAACTTCCTTAAGCGAGACGAGAGTCTCCCGCTTTTCCGAGCGTTATAAAAAGGTGTTGTGAGGAAACCGGAAGGCGGGGAAGGGTGCGAAAGGCGGTAAAGCGAAAAGAGTATTCAGGAGCAGGTGGATGGTCCGGGCGGATTAAGAGGACACAATATATATGGGGTGCTAGGTAAAGCATGGAAGGGTGGGGATTCACCGTGACACAATGGAAGACCCTAAAGAATCCGAAATACGGTTCACCTTTGCCACGGGTTCTTTCCCTCAATGTTGAAGTTTATCTAGGGTTTTATGAATAGGAAGGTGTTGGTCGTTTATGTTTACTGCCAGAGGGAATGAAGCCGTCTTAAAGGGGAATAATGACGTGCGCAAGGACGTAAGAGGGACTTTTGGACTTTTTCTTTTCGTGGGAGATACGGAACCTCTTTTATAAAATGTCAGATTCCCTTCTTAGAGTTCAAGAGGCTCGGGGGCATTTTTGCGTTAAAAATTTAAGTGTGTAAATTTTCTCCGGAATCGCTAGAGGCACACATTTTACTTTTCGTATAAAAGACGAAAAGGGGTATAAATAAAATATCGAAAATTTCGCATTTTCTGTTATATTATAGTGTAAGAATTATTTTATCTTTAATATGGTGGTAATTAATATTTACTTGAAAGATGAAAGGATTACGCAAGGTTCGTAAAAGGTCACCATACGATAATAGGCTACTTTACCTATAATCATAGTTACAATAAAGTATTAACATCGATCCCATCAATTTTTACGTAACACGTGAGCGTAAAACTCATTTATATTTTTGAACAAATAAAAAATCCTAATTTCATAAATTAACAGTGTAAAGGGCACGCCGGCTGATAATTTTTAAGCAAACGTAATGAACGGAACGCAGTCTTGAAAATCAGCTAGGTGAAAATTTTCAACATAGAAACTCCTTTAAAGATTATATAATACATCTTTTAGGGATTTTGCAGGTTAAAGGAGCGGTTCACGGAGGACAGCGATGAGACTTAGTAATCCCAATTTTCTACAGAAAAGCCGAACGGTAGTTATTCAGGAACTTTACAAAATGGAATGCTAATACCAAGAGAAGAAAAAAAATTAACAACACGCGACTTTGACGATTTACGTTCTACTTAAATCGACGAGAATTGATGTAGAAAAACACGTTTGATGAAAAACTTCGATATGCATCTCATCAATTACATATGGAAATGTAAGTTGTCTTGAGGAAGTTGTGGAGCTATGATGTATCTATCTTCGTCGTTCGCAGCTCCGCCTGGTACAATAATAGACTCAACACGGTAGCGAAAACGTATACGAAACAGTAATAGGCGCCGAAAATTAGTCCCATTGTCAAAGTAAACATTTTGACGAGAAAGAAAAAGGCACTCCAGCCTCCTGCGACTGCCTGAAAAAATGGCCCTCGAAAAAAATCCTTGAAAATTTAACTACCAAAGTCAACAAAGAGTTTCGAAATCCTCGCTCCTGCTAACGGACGCATTTGCAAAAGTGGTTGTAGCAGGGATGGTGTCGACGGTTTCGTTGATTACTTTGATCATTTCCGGCTGCGTGCAGCGCCTGCCACGATGACTTCATCAGAATTGACTTAATGAGCCGATTAGCCACTGACGCAACTGCGAGTATCTTACGTCCGCCACGTGGCACGTGATGCAAGCGGCACAATGATGTTCTCACCGCTTGTGAAGGCATTTTGTCGTAAGGGAAGGGACCGTGGAAAGGCCCGAGATTTCAGCCTTGAACCCCTTTGATGCACCTTGAATTCGAACTCATTTCGACTGCAAAGACGTACCTCTCCAGACGGACGAAAACGGAACAATGGGCTTTGTGTGCCGCATCGGAGATTTTATGCACATCCATTCCCGTCCCAAATGAGCTCTCTCTCCCGCCGCCGGCTCCTAAGTGGGAGAATGCTCCCATGCTTAAAATCACTGCTGATTGCGTATCTCAGAGGCGCTTAATCGCTTCCTTTTCCGTGAAATTACATAGTTTTTTCGCGGTTTCGAGAATCGTAGCCATTTTCTCTTTGTTAATCGAAGAAGGAAGAGGTAAACTTTTCCTAGGATTGGTTGGTGCCATCGATAAAAAGATCCATTTGTACTGGATACTAATGAATCCATTGCGTTCCTCTTTCCAAAATCAGAATTTTCTCTTTGTCTAGTTTCAAGGCGTTTCTATAGATTTGGGAGATATTTCGATTTCTCACGGACTCCGTAAGTAGCTATTAAATCATTCATAATAATTTGATTGAAATATTTTAATGAATTGTAGAATGAAGATAGGTGTCGTACTTTTTCACAAAAATTGTTGTGGAAAAAGTACAACACTTCTCTTCATTCTACAATTGGTTGTATGATGGATTTCCAGAAGACCTCGCCTATTACAGTGAATTATATGATAATGAAGCTTCGAAATTTACGTTTATTAACATTCTTTTTTTAGTTTATATTTAACTATTCGTTTTATAGAACGGGTTGAGACCGAAAGGATACGAGTTTGTGAATTAAAAATGCGCTGTTTTTGAAAAGAGAATGTAAACAATGACTAAACGGACGAGGAAAAAATCCTCGACTTGAACCAACACAAATAAATGTATAAACCAATTTATTTGGACGAGATTTCGTCTAACAAAAATATATAATTCTAAAATGTGAAAAAACACAAGTTAGGGAATAAATATAAAGCAAAACAACATTATGTTAGATTTGAAAATATTATAAAATATAGAAAGAGACTTGGAGAGTTATAAATTGCAGAATATCNCGAATTTTTCGTAGATATAAAAATTTTATTCATAAGAAAACAAATACATAATCTTTTCGAGTATTAAAACAGGTAAGTTTGATTGAAGGCATGAAGAGGAGAAAGAGAAAAGGGAAAAGTCAGATAATTGGGGAACATGGGTCACTAAGCTGTGAGCTGCGGGAAATGATTAAGATAAATGACTAAGAAAAGCCTTACGTGATAATAAAGGAAGGCAAAAGCAGTACCCACAAAAACTTCTAATATGTCAGTCTAACCAAAGAACGCGGTTTGTTTAACATTCGGTGCTGTACATACATTAGCTAAATTCTTAATCATGATTAGGATTTGAAATACGAATTTGGGGTTGGATAAATTAACGAAATGTTATCGGATGAGTGTATTGTGATATTATGCCATTTCGTCCCATAGCAGCAAATACGTAACAAAATCGGTACCGTGTCTTTGTCTAAAGAATTTTGGGATTTGGTTTCAACAATTCATTTACAATTTATTTGAAATATCCAAAGAAAAAAGTCGTGACTGTTTTAAAACATATTTAGATTGCAATCAGAGTGGATCTTCATAACTCGAATATCAATTTTGTTTTTAAACCAAAGGCTCAATCGCAAATTTTTTACGCCCGCGCATATGCGGTTATTACAGCGAGCCATTTTACTTCCAGCTTTAGTCAATCGAGCTATACATATGAAGTGATTGTGCATTTTATGGAGAGATCCTTGTTAAAACCACATCCTTTTATCTTAGCCCTCATTAATAACTGCGACACACCTTATAGGGTGTAAGTGGAGTAACCGCATCAGCCTTTCTGCAGGCGACCAGATATGGAAGGAACGTGTTCCTTCAAAATGGAATGTCCCCGCCACTTACGACCTTAGAATCATACCCTTCATCGCGGACACGAAAGCAACTGGAACTAGACGTCATTCACCTTTTCAATTGACGCTTAAGATCGGCAGCTGTGGTCGTTTCCTTTATATAGGTCAAGAAGCGTGCCTGAGATTTCTGCTGCCTCTTCTTTCCTTGAATTTCCAAGAACTCAAAGAGGATGGATCTATAGCAGCTGCTAGAGTGAATGGTTCAATTTAAAAATTTTCCAGCATCAAAACATCCCATTCAGGAATTAATTTACGAAATTATTACAAAATAACACAACTTTTCTGATGCACAAAATTTAAATCCATATATACAGTATGATATTGAATCAATCTACAGGAATACCATTGTCGTAAGTATGTTGCAGATCGATTTTTTGCGTTTTGTTTTCTCTCCTAATGAAATAATGAAAAATTTACACGCATTAAATCAACGAAACAGAATGGAATTAGTTTCTTTTGGGTTTCTTTCAATTCTATAAACACTAACAACGAGACAGGTAAGTATTATACTGTTTCATAATGCTTCACAAAAGTAAAGATTTCTGATAACGTTGCACATTTTCCGAGTTACAGATGAAGCGGAAATTTCCGATGTTAGTTTCAGCATAAGAATGAAAAAACAGCACACTTCATAACATAACAAAGATTTTAAGAACAGCTTCTACACGTTACAGCACGATTTACTACACACGAAAGGGTCGAAACCTAGGTCGTGTTGATGACCCTGATGACGACGCTATGCGTCGAAACCTAGGTCGTATGGATTTAATCCTGTGGTAGCGTGTATGAGTTGTTCTTATTCCTCTTTTATCGTGAAGAACTACCACAAAGTTGAGGCCGAAATAGTGGATTTTTGCTAGTGTATTTGATTTTGGAAGAATTTTGACCTTTAAATAGTAAAATCGGTGTAATCTATAGCAAATGTTTCCCTTGAATCCCTACAATTTACCTACTCCACGTAACTATAAAATTATACTTTGCATTTATTTATTTTTCTTTCATTCAGCGATTCAAATTAAAAAGAAGTAAATAATATAATGAAATGAAAATCCAACCATCAGATTTTGTACAAAATTATAAAAGCAGGAATTATTTGACGGAATTTTAGTGAACGTGTGATGTTTCCACCATGATCATATACAATTGTGGATAACTCGTAAAAAAATTAAATAAAATTCCAGTCCCCCGTGGCCCTTTGTAGTGTGAGCGATGACAACGCAAATCGCCGGAAAATCATAGTCCTGAAAATCATCGGATGTAAAACGTATTTCAACGTTGCCTTTCCGAGCAAAAGTTTGCCTGGTTATAAGCAAATCCGATATTTTTAGTAATTATAGCCCGAGCAAAGCGATTCACGCTATCCCGGCAAGCGGAAGCTGGAAATAGCGGAGGAAGCGGACCGTCGTGAGCTCGTCCGTGTGAGTGTCCGTGCGGTGAGGTCCATCGGCGACCGGATGCCGCAATAATGGTTAGCCACGTCAAGTGGAATGAAAGGGAATGGGTGAGGGGAAGATGAAATCAGGTGGGCGGAGGCGCGTGGGGAGACGGAAAAGTACAGGACTAATAGGAGGCCTTCCAAATTCACAACACCCGCGTCTACCTGAGCATCTCGCCTCATCACCTCCTCTAACTCACGAGAGAGGAGTTCCTTGTCATAACGACCGGGCTAAAGGCCCATTCCCTTAATTTCACCCTTTCCCTTTCATTTCTTTGCCCACTTTCCGGTCTCCTCCCTCTCCTCTCCATTTCCTTTAATCCGTTTTCTCCCCACCTAAATTCATTTCTTTCAATACTCCTTATAGTTTCATTTCCAATCTTCATTAATCCTCTTTTCACTGGCTTCGGCGACCATTCTAATATGTCTACATATTTACGTTCGGAACCTATGCTCTCACCAGCGTTTCCGAACCATTTACATGGCACAAGAGCTCTAGGATTTCTTTAGCATTTTCAAAAACTGAAGTTGCTGGGCTATTTTTCTCCATCATTCAAGTTTGATTTATAAAAAAATTGGGACCAAAGAAAATCATCATCGTAATGTTACGTCGTGGTCTCGCAGGAAGATATAAAATGCTGAAACATAGAGAAAGTCTACCAGAGCTACTTAAAACTGGAATTGAGTCAATTATTTAGCAAAACGGTGAAAGAATCTCAATAGCTGTTTCGAAATCAGTTGAGATTGTTTGAAACTTTTTAGGGAAAAATGTAGCGCCAAAATGAAAAATGTACATCTGGCGTAGCCACTTTTAGTACGTACTTTTTTTCTTTGCATTTCCTCGTAGCCGGTACTTACAAGCCGAAATTTCAAAACAGTATGAATGAAAGTACTTGAAGAGCTAAATTTTAATACATTTTTGAAGCATAAATAAAAGGTTATTGTAACGATAAATCCTTATCAGTTAATGAAATTTGAATATCTGTCTTCACATAAAAGATACATAAAACGCGAGTGCTCAGGTAGCTGGAAGATTCGATTTAATATTTTAAAATGGAAATGGAGTAATTTATAGGCTCTACTACGAATCCAGTAAGGAGAAGAATGTTTCTCTTTCCGGCAAAGAAAATTATAAAATTCTGATTCCAATAAATTCCAGGTGTTGCGGTCTAATATCATAAACGCCACCCAAAAAAAATCAGACACGTTTATTTGATAAAAATTAGATGTAAATTGAGTAATTTAGAGGCTATAGTACGAATCCAGTGAGGAGAAACACTTTTCTCTTTATGTCAAATTAAATTATAGAATTCCAATAAACTCCAGGTTTTCTGACCTAACATTGTGGCACGCCATCTGAAATACATCAGAAATGTACTTCGTATTTTCCACAAATATTTATTTGAAAAATTTCCGTATGTACTGTATTTGAGGATGATTTAAGTCGAAACCGGTCGTGTTTACTAAATTTTTGTGGAAAATGCGAAGTACGTTTCTGATTTGTTTTACTGATTCCAAATTCCGCTATAAAATGAAGTCTAGTCTTTTCAAGGAGCGCCTTTTGGTTCCCTTGCATAACCATTCTTTTTTCTTCCCCTCGTGTTTTCCTCACCTGTTCTCCATCATCATTGATGTTCGGCGGCAACCGCCATAGGCATACACTCGAGGAAGGTGCCAAATCACGATTTTTTACACTCATCAACAACCTAATAGCAAGAAAATATTTTTATTTGAAATTTTGAATGAAACAATCACAGCCTAAACGGCACAGGAGAGCTCCAAAAACAACAGAAGTCGGTTTACGACCATTGAACGTACATTACTCATTATATAATAATAAGTAACTTAGGAATACGACTGCAGTGCTGTAATATCCATTTCCTCTAACTCGTAGTTTTCACTCTAGCAGGCTGTATATCCTATCAAAGATGATTGTCATTAATCGAATTTCTGAAGCAAAGCAAAGCTGGATAGCCAAGTGGGCAACGCGTTCGACCTCGGTGAAAGCGGTCCCGGGTTCGATTCCCGTGGGAGACCATATGCGAAATGACCTAAGCTGTCGAAACACTTTTAACAATACTACTACAACTACTGAAGCAAAGCTTTAAGAATTGCATTACATAGGAATCAAGCTGTACTCACAGATCCTACCAAACCTCTCTTAATGAAATAAAGTTTAGCTCTGAATGCTTTATGACAACGGAACGATTTATGAACCATAAACAAGAAAATCACAACTCCAAATTATAAATTTATGAAGTTTTTGAAACAGCCGTAATTCAGAACAAAAACATCTTTGAAGTTCTTGACTTACTAACAAACATAGACCTGTTAAGATTTAGGAAAAAAACTCATCCAACAAATTGAAGGCAATATTCCGACTGCTGTTTAACGACGTGCAAACCGTTTCATTATTCGCAACCAGGCAATTTCTCACACAGACAATTTAGCAGTAATCTTGTAGCATGTTATATGCTTAGTGATTATACACCTCCATATGGCAACCTAACTACGGAAACCGTATTTTAAATACAATCCTTTATTCTTCGTCAAATTTTTCTATCCCTCCCTTACTTTTCTCCAGCTGTATTTCCGAACATTCGGAACCTCTTCTCTCTTTTCCCCTTTCTCATTATCGGCCTCTTTCTCTTTCTTATTATATCACGCACCTTCTTCCTGACATTTTCACCCTCTCTCCATCCATCTTTCCTTGTTTTCTCTCCCTCTGTCCAACTTTTTCTCCATTCCCTGTCACCTTCTCTTCATTCGTCTTCCCTTTCCTATTCTTCTCTTCTCCTTCCTTTCCACCACCTTCCCCCTTTTTTGCTCCACATCCTCTCTCACTCGAGCATATTTTTTCTCCCCTCTCCCTAATGGACGTTTTCTGTTTCAACTTATAAAAGTTCCCACGGTCCCTAGCTAATGCCCCGAGTACAAAAAGGGGATTTAATTACGATAAAAACGCTACCCGTGTCTCTGATTAGTAAATTGGACTTGCGTCCAGAGATATTGGTCGTAGTTAACACCGAATGAACCAGAAATTCGCATGCCCGCGGAGCAAATATTGTCCGTGTACAGCTAACAAATGGAGCGGTGATACTTGGGTCTACTACAAAGGCCCGATCAACTGAAGCGGTAGGTAGCCGAAGAAATCGGCCGTTCATACACCAGGTCGGGGCGCCCGCTTCGGTCAATAGACGACGGCGTTGGCCAAAAGTAGATTTCCATCCCCGGCTAATGCGTTTCTGAATTAATTCTGTCGGAAACGGGAAATAAGGTTTTCAAAGGAGATACTAACGGGACATTTTTTGTTGCAGCAGGAAGCAGACTTCCCGTTCACGGCTAACTAGAGGTGTGCTTCGTAAACAGCGGCTAACAAAGGATCGCGTCACAGCCGAATGAGTATTCTTAGGCAAACCTTCGTTCTTTGCTTTCAATGCACCTCATTCATCATCTTTTTTCCGACCGATTCGACTCGGCCGTCCCGATTCCGAGTACGACACATTTTCCTCCGTTGAAATAAAAGAATTGTGAGCGATGAGCATAGCTCGGTGCGTGACCGGAATGATAAATTATTTCGCGCGAGTTGATTAAAGTAATGGAAATTAAATAATGTAGCAATCCAATAACACAAACTCGCGTAATATTATTAAGTTATCCATAAATCATTATAAAGAGATATTTACGCAATAATTCTAACCAAGTTTCCATCAGAATTGAGTTTTCAATATCCAAAGTTTCGACTTGTAGGTCACCACGCCTCTATAATACGGACACTTACGAATTTATATTTCCTAAATTCTCTAGATTCGATTCTCCGAAACAGGGTGTGGTAATTGCAGCCACGTGCATACATCGTTAATTTCTCTCGGAAATAAGTCTAAATCATTGCATTACGAACGAGAGACGAAGATCTCATACACGCTCGGAGAAATTGATTATATTCTTTAAAATAATGTCTATAATTCAACGGGAAAAGAAAGATCCATCTTCCACTTGAAGAACATATTAGTGTAATTACGAACTTATAGAAGTTCCTTGGTACCTACTATGCGAATAAAGAATCAAAGTAGCATATAATGGCTTATTTTCTTACTTAAAGTGCTGAATTTAAAAAATATCTTAAGTAAGATAATTCTAAAGTCTTATCTATATCAAAACTGAAATGATACCCCTCTTTCAATATTTTCATAAAAAAGGGCTTTTACAATAAGATCAATTGAAGGAATGTATTTATGAGCTTTCCATTCACAAATACAAAGGCTCTACTACGAATCCAGTAAGGAGAAGAATGTTTCTCTTTCCGGCAAAGAAAATTATAAAATTCTGATTCCAATAAATTCCAGGTGTTGCGGTCTAATATCATAAACGCCACCCAAAAAAAATCAGACACGTTTATTTGATAAAAATTAGATGTAAATTGAGTAATTTAGAGGCTATAGTACGAATCCAGTGAGGAGAAACACTTTTCTCTTTATGTCAAATTAAATTATAGAATTCCAATAAACTCCAGGTTTTCTGACCTAACATTGTGGCACGCCATCTGAAATACATCAGAAATGTACTTCGTATTTTCCACAAATATTTATTTGAAAAATTTCCGTATGTACTGTATTTGAGGATGATTTAAGTCGAAACCGGTCGTGTTTACTAAATTTTTGTGGAAAATGCGAAGTACGTTTCTGATTTGTTTTACTGATTCCAAATTCCGCTATAAAATGAAGTCTAGTCTTTTCAAGGAGCGCCTTTTGGTTCCCTTGCATAACCATTCTTTTTTCTTCCCCTCGTGTTTTCCTCACCTGTTCTCCATCATCATTGATGTTCGGCGGCAACCGCCATAGGCATACACTCGAGGAAGGTGCCAAATCACGATTTTTTACACTCATCAACAACCTAATAGCAAGAAAATATTTTTATTTGAAATTTTGAATGAAACAATCACAGCCTAAACGGCACAGGAGAGCTCCAAAAACAACAGAAGTCGGTTTACGACCATTGAACGTACATTACTCATTATATAATAATAAGTAACTTAGGAATACGACTGCAGTGCTGTAATATCCATTTCCTCTAACTCGTAGTTTTCACTCTAGCAGGCTGTATATCCTATCAAAGATGATTGTCATTAATCGAATTTCTGAAGCAAAGCAAAGCTGGATAGCCAAGTGGGCAACGCGTTCGACCTCGGTGAAAGCGGTCCCGGGTTCGATTCCCGTGGGAGACCATATGCGAAATGACCTAAGCTGTCGAAACACTTTTAACAATACTACTACAACTACTGAAGCAAAGCTTTAAGAATTGCATTACATAGGAATCAAGCTGTACTCACAGATCCTACCAAACCTCTCTTAATGAAATAAAGTTTAGCTCTGAATGCTTTATGACAACGGAACGATTTATGAACCATAAACAAGAAAATCACAACTCCAAATTATAAATTTATGAAGTTTTTGAAACAGCCGTAATTCAGAACAAAAACATCTTTGAAGTTCTTGACTTACTAACAAACATAGACCTGTTAAGATTTAGGAAAAAAACTCATCCAACAAATTGAAGGCAATATTCCGACTGCTGTTTAACGACGTGCAAACCGTTTCATTATTCGCAACCAGGCAATTTCTCACACAGACAATTTAGCAGTAATCTTGTAGCATGTTATATGCTTAGTGATTATACACCTCCATATGGCAACCTAACTACGGAAACCGTATTTTAAATACAATCCTTTATTCTTCGTCAAATTTTTCTATCCCTCCCTTACTTTTCTCCAGCTGTATTTCCGAACATTCGGAACCTCTTCTCTCTTTTCCCCTTTCTCATTATCGGCCTCTTTCTCTTTCTTATTATATCACGCACCTTCTTCCTGACATTTTCACCCTCTCTCCATCCATCTTTCCTTGTTTTCTCTCCCTCTGTCCAACTTTTTCTCCATTCCCTGTCACCTTCTCTTCATTCGTCTTCCCTTTCCTATTCTTCTCTTCTCCTTCCTTTCCACCACCTTCCCCCTTTTTTGCTCCACATCCTCTCTCACTCGAGCATATTTTTTCTCCCCTCTCCCTAATGGACGTTTTCTGTTTCAACTTATAAAAGTTCCCACGGTCCCTAGCTAATGCCCCGAGTACAAAAAGGGGATTTAATTACGATAAAAACGCTACCCGTGTCTCTGATTAGTAAATTGGACTTGCGTCCAGAGATATTGGTCGTAGTTAACACCGAATGAACCAGAAATTCGCATGCCCGCGGAGCAAATATTGTCCGTGTACAGCTAGCAAATGGAGCGGTGATACTTGGGTCTACTACAAAGGCCCGATCAACTGAAGCGGTAGGTAGCCGAAGAAATCGGCCGTTCATACACCAGGTCGGGGCGCCCGCTTCGGTCAATAGACGACGGCGTTGGCCAAAAGTAGATTTCCATCCCCGGCTAATGCGTTTCTGAATTAATTCTGTCGGAAACGGGAAATAAGGTTTTCAAAGGAGATACTAACGGGACATTTTTTGTTGCAGCAGGAAGCAGACTTCCCGTTCACGGCTAACTAGAGGTGTGCTTCGTAAACAGCGGCTAACAAAGGATCGCGTCACAGCCGAATGAGTATTCTTAGGCAAACCTTCGTTCTTTGCTTTCAATGCACCTCATTCATCATCTTTTTTCCGACCGATTCGACTCGGCCGTCCCGATTCCGAGTACGACACATTTTCCTCCGTTGAAATAAAAGAATTGTGAGCGATGAGCATAGCTCGGTGCGTGACCGGAATGATAAATTATTTCGCGCGAGTTGATTAAAGTAATGGAAATTAAATAATGTAGCAATCCAATAACACAAACTCGCGTAATATTATTAAGTTATCCATAAATCATTATAAAGAGATATTTACGCAATAATTCTAACCAAGTTTCCATCAGAATTGAGTTTTCAATATCCAAAGTTTCGACTTGTAGGTCACCACGCCTCTATAATACGGACACTTACGAATTTATATTTCCTAAATTCTCTAGATTCGATTCTCCGAAACAGGGTGTGGTAATTGCAGCCACGTGCATACATCGTTAATTTCTCTCGGAAATAAGTCTAAATCATTGCATTACGAACGAGAGACGAAGATCTCATACACGCTCGGAGAAATTGATTATATTCTTTAAAATAATGTCTATAATTCAACGGGAAAAGAAAGATCCATCTTCCACTTGAAGAACATATTAGTGTAATTACGAACTTATAGAAGTTCCTTGGTACCTACTATGCGAATAAAGAATCAAAGTAGCATATAATGGCTTATTTTCTTACTTAAAGTGCTGAATTTAAAAAATATCTTAAGTAAGATAATTCTAAAGTCTTATCTATATCAAAACTGAAATGATACCCCTCTTTCAATATTTTCATAAAAAAGGGCTTTTACAATAAGATCAATTGAAGGAATGTATTTATGAGCTTTCCATTCACAAATACAAAATAGTTCTTCCTAAAGGGAATGATCCAAGAACACAACTTACGGACAATAAGAGAAATTATTTTTAAACTTAACTTAATAACATTTTAACAAATCCCTCTCATAGGTGCTGATTTTCCTGGCATAGTTTCAAATGAAAAATACATCAGTATGTTATCAGAAATATCACTTCAGCATATGAGCCTAAAATATCTCATTATAAACGCCATATCATTGTCTTATCTATCCACACTTACTTAAAGAAACTTTATATGAAACAATCTATACACGAATTGAAGAAACCAGTTCTTGATTTCTCTTTAACCTTTTCTCATTAACCGAATCAGGTTCTAGAATCAGGTGCATCATAAAATATTTTCCCAGCTTTATTTGCGCGTCATAAATTGAATCTCTCGACTCAAAGTAATGGTGCGAAAAAACCGCGTACAGTAATTTCATTTCATTTGCTCCTTAAAAAATGAAGACAAGTATGGGAAGAGCGTGAACTGGGGCTCTAATGGGAGAGGAGTAATCCATTACAGTATTTCGCAGCTTCTTCTTCGTGAGTTATATTTGAAAAGATTTACGGAGGTTACGCACCGCTTTGTACTTCTTCCCATATATCTCCATCGCAGTGCTCCTAGTTCCGCTTTACTGCTTCCAATGTGTGCTTTGTACCCAAGGAAGGATTTGGTTAGTACACGAACCGTGTCTATTTTACTGTTTACACTCATAGAAAGATTAAAAACTCGCTATTGTTTCCACTGAATATACACGGTAGGCATTCATTTTTTATATTTCTACTGAGCTAATAACACGAATCCTTTACGATACTTTAATCACACACTAACAAAACTCAACAATTATGAAGCGTATAAAATAAGCATTGATATTTATTACTTTCATGCGGATTCAAGCTGGTACTAACTCAAAAGTTTGTAGTATCTCATCGAATGAATTAAAGTAGCTAATAGGCAGAAGGCATGAAGAAAGAGATTTGAATGATAGTCAAATTGAGATCTGAATCACAAGCTACCATGAAATAACGAATAGAGTTTTTTCCATGATCTGTGTTCCCTGTAAATTGGTGAGAAATTGCCGAATAAAAATGGTGAAAAGTAATGAAAAATTTTCTTGATTGAATAATAATTAAATTAATTAGAACATTTAACACTCTGTAAACCGCTATAAGCATCAATTGCATATGGTATATAGTAACCGCCCGTCAAATGAGATATACAGGCTATACTCACACGGACGAGCTCACGACGGTTCGCTTCCTTCGCTATTTCCAGCTTCCGCTTGCCGGGATTGCGTGAAAGTCAAATTCAAACTTCTCTATTGGTTTCCTCATTTATTCAATACATAGGCAATATGATATAATTTAACACCATAAGTAAATAATTTAATAAATTAAAAAGTAAATAAGCTGATTTTGTATGTCCTAAAGATTTCAAAGAGTTCTTCTGAGGTCTTGGAATAGTAACTTTAATGAAACCGTCAGGAGGATTTTAAGTTAAAAATACATTCGTTTAGCCTAAAATCTGCTATGAAAATGCTCTAGTCTTTTCTCTAGGCTAAAACTGTATAACGAGTCAACAATGAGGGACGCGAATTGCCGCTGCTTATTGGTTTAAAGCTATTACCACAATGTAATTTCCGTTACATACGTCATTTTGAATTTATCTGCTATAGAAAGGAAGTTTTCCTCGCACGGCCTTCTGGGAAAACGACGTCGACAGCTAATTATGAATTATGATGATAATGGCTACAGCGACCGGAAAAATCGAAGTTTGAAGGGGTTCTCGTAAATATTACCGCTACACGTGCAATGGATACTCATAAAATATTTCATTACAAATGTAACGAGGAAAGCTCCTTCTCTGTCCAACTTTTTCTCCATTCCCTGTCGCCTTCTCTTCATTCGTCTTCCCTTTCCTATTCTTCTCTTCTCCTTCCTTTCCACCACCTTCCCCCTTTTTTGCTCCACATCCTCCCCCGTGGCCCTTTGTAGTGTGAGCGATGACAACGCAAATCGCCGGAAAATCATAGTCCTGAAAATCATCGGATGTAAAACGTATTTCAACGTTGCCTTTCCGAGCAAAAGTTTGCCTGGTTATAAGCAAATCCGATATTTTTAGTAATTATAGCCCGAGCAAAGCGATTCACGCTATCCCGGCAAGCGGAAGCTGGAAATAGCGGAGGAAGCGGACCGTCGTGAGCTCGTCCGTGTGAGTGTCCGTGCGGTGAGGTCCATCGGCGACCGGATGCCGCAATAATGGTTAGCCACGTCAAGTGGAATGAAAGGGAATGGGTGAGGGGAAGATGAAATCAGGTGGGCGGAGGCGCGTGGGGAGACGGAAAAGTACAGGACTAATAGGAGGCCTTCCAAATTCACAACACCCGCGTCTACCTGAGCATCTCGCCTCATCACCTCCTCTAACTCACGAGAGAGGAGTTCCTTGTCATAACGACCGGGCTAAAGGCCCATTCCCTTAATTTCACCCTTTCCCTTTCATTTCTTTGCCCACTTTCCGGTCTCCTCCCTCTCCTCTCCATTTCCTTTAATCCGTTTTCTCCCCACCTAAATTCATTTCTTTCAATACTCCTTATAGTTTCATTTCCAATCTTCATTAATCCTCTTTTCACTGGCTTCGGCGACCATTCTAATATGTCTACATATTTACGTTCGGAACCTATGCTCTCACCAGCGTTTCCGAACCATTTACATGGCACAAGAGCTCTAGGATTTCTTTAGCATTTTCAAAAACTGAAGTTGCTGGGCTATTTTTCTCCATCATTCAAGTTTGATTTATAAAAAAATTGGGACCAAAGAAAATCATCATCGTAATGTTACGTCGTGGTCTCGCAGGAAGATATAAAATGCTGAAACATAGAGAAAGTCTACCAGAGCTACTTAAAACTGGAATTGAGTCAATTATTTAGCAAAACGGTGAAAGAATCTCAATAGCTGTTTCGAAATCAGTTGAGATTGTTTGAAACTTTTTAGGGAAAAATGTAGCGCCAAAATGAAAAATGTACATCTGGCGTAGCCACTTTTAGTACGTACTTTTTTTCTTTGCATTTCCTCGTAGCCGGTACTTACAAGCCGAAATTTCAAAACAGTATGAATGAAAGTACTTGAAGAGCTAAATTTTAATACATTTTTGAAGCATAAATAAAAGGTTATTGTAACGATAAATCCTTATCAGTTAATGAAATTTGAATATCTGTCTTCACATAAAAGATACATAAAACGCGAGTGCTCAGGTAGCTGGAAGATTCAATTTAATATTTTAAAATGGAAATGGAGTAATTTATAGGCTCTACTACGAATCCAGTAAGGAGAAGAATGTTTCTCTTTCCGGCAAAGAAAATTATAAAATTCTGATTCCAATAAATTCCAGGTGTTGCGGTCTAATATCATAAACGCCACCCAAAAAAAATCAGACACGTTTATTTGATAAAAATTAGATGTAAATTGAGTAATTTAGAGGCTATAGTACGAATCCAGTGAGGAGAAACACTTTTCTCTTTATGTCAAATTAAATTATAGAATTCCAATAAACTCCAGGTTTTCTGACCTAACATTGTGGCACGCCATCTGAAATACATCAGAAATGTACTTCGTATTTTCCACAAATATTTATTTGAAAAATTTCCGTATGTACTGTATTTGAGGATGATTTAAGTCGAAACCGGTCGTGTTTACTAAATTTTTGTGGAAAATGCGAAGTACGTTTCTGATTTGTTTTACTGATTCCAAATTCCGCTATAAAATGAAGTCTAGTCTTTTCAAGGAGCGCCTTTTGGTTCCCTTGCATAACCATTCTTTTTTCTTCCCCTCGTGTTTTCCTCACCTGTTCTCCATCATCATTGATGTTCGGCGGCAACCGCCATAGGCATACACTCGAGGAAGGTGCCAAATCACGATTTTTTACACTCATCAACAACCTAATAGCAAGAAAATATTTTTATTTGAAATTTTGAATGAAACAATCACAGCCTAAACGGCACAGGAGAGCTCCAAAAACAACAGAAGTCGGTTTACGACCATTGAACGTACATTACTCATTATATAATAATAAGTAACTTAGGAATACGACTGCAGTGCTGTAATATCCATTTCCTCTAACTCGTAGTTTTCACTCTAGCAGGCTGTATATCCTATCAAAGATGATTGTCATTAATCGAATTTCTGAAGCAAAGCAAAGCTGGATAGCCAAGTGGGCAACGCGTTCGACCTCGGTGAAAGCGGTCCCGGGTTCGATTCCCGTGGGAGACCATATGCGAAATGACCTAAGCTGTCGAAACACTTTTAACAATACTACTACAACTACTGAAGCAAAGCTTTAAGAATTGCATTACATAGGAATCAAGCTGTACTCACAGATCCTACCAAACCTCTCTTAATGAAATAAAGTTTAGCTCTGAATGCTTTATGACAACGGAACGATTTATGAACCATAAACAAGAAAATCACAACTCCAAATTATAAATTTATGAAGTTTTTGAAACAGCCGTAATTCAGAACAAAAACATCTTTGAAGTTCTTGACTTACTAACAAACATAGACCTGTTAAGATTTAGGAAAAAAACTCATCCAACAAATTGAAGGCAATATTCCGACTGCTGTTTAACGACGTGCAAACCGTTTCATTATTCGCAACCAGGCAATTTCTCACACAGACAATTTAGCAGTAATCTTGTAGCATGTTATATGCTTAGTGATTATACACCTCCATATGGCAACCTAACTACGGAAACCGTATTTTAAATACAATCCTTTATTCTTCGTCAAATTTTTCTATCCCTCCCTTACTTTTCTCCAGCTGTATTTCCGAACATTCGGAACCTCTTCTCTCTTTTCCCCTTTCTCATTATCGGCCTCTTTCTCTTTCTTATTATATCACGCACCTTCTTCCTGACATTTTCACCCTCTCTCCATCCATCTTTCCTTGTTTTCTCTCCCTCTGTCCAACTTTTTCTCCATTCCCTGTCACCTTCTCTTCATTCGTCTTCCCTTTCCTATTCTTCTCTTCTCCTTCCTTTCCACCACCTTCCCCCTTTTTTGCTCCACATCCTCTCTCACTCGAGCATATTTTTTCTCCCCTCTCCCTAATGGACGTTTTCTGTTTCAACTTATAAAAGTTCCCACGGTCCCTAGCTAATGCCCCGAGTACAAAAAGGGGATTTAATTACGATAAAAACGCTACCCGTGTCTCTGATTAGTAAATTGGACTTGCGTCCAGAGATATTGGTCGTAGTTAACACCGAATGAACCAGAAATTCGCATGCCCGCGGAGCAAATATTGTCCGTGTACAGCTAACAAATGGAGCGGTGATACTTGGGTCTACTACAAAGGCCCGATCAACTGAAGCGGTAGGTAGCCGAAGAAATCGGCCGTTCATACACCAGGTCGGGGCGCCCGCTTCGGTCAATAGACGACGGCGTTGGCCAAAAGTAGATTTCCATCCCCGGCTAATGCGTTTCTGAATTAATTCTGTCGGAAACGGGAAATAAGGTTTTCAAAGGAGATACTAACGGGACATTTTTTGTTGCAGCAGGAAGCAGACTTCCCGTTCACGGCTAACTAGAGGTGTGCTTCGTAAACAGCGGCTAACAAAGGATCGCGTCACAGCCGAATGAGTATTCTTAGGCAAACCTTCGTTCTTTGCTTTCAATGCACCTCATTCATCATCTTTTTTCCGACCGATTCGACTCGGCCGTCCCGATTCCGAGTACGACACATTTTCCTCCGTTGAAATAAAAGAATTGTGAGCGATNTCTAATTTACTTCCTAGCTCTTATAATCAAATTTTTCTAACCGCAAACTTTCCCGACAGTATTACCTACAAATATACCTAACATTAAAATTTATTAGAAATAGTTATTTCAATGTTCAATTATAAATGAAAATAAGAAACATTGGGTTTCAGAGATCCAACCGCACCAAAGAAGTAAGATAGCCACCGCGCTAACTTACGATTGAATTTCAAATTATTTAAACCGTAATTTTGAGCCGTACTTTTTTGTATAATTTTAAGCGAAAAATTTATCAACAACTTTTTTTAAACATATGTACAGTTTATAAGATATTAATTACTTTCTGCTACCTTTTATGATTAACAATTATTATTAACTAATATCCACAAACATTACTAAACATAGCGATATGAAAATTCAGAAACCTCTCCGCTAGATTAATTATGCAAGGACGATATTTATTTCCCATGAAATAATGCCGGAGAGATGTTTCTTAAAGGAATACAATCTATGTGAGTAAAAGCTTTTGGAATTCATATTTCAGTAAAAATATAATGACTGATAGAAGTTTCATACAACTAGCTCTTTCCTTGTTGTGTAGCTTCCTCTACGTTACATTTCAGGACTGCTAATTAGTTGTAGAGGGGAACTACTTCGAAGGAAACTAAACTTAAAGAAACTTTCTAAATGTAAAAATCTGCGGAACACAGAGAGAGTTAATTATTCCTCACTAATATTTTTATTATTAATTTTTAAATGTGCTCCAAGTTGTAAGAAGTATGGCCTAAAAAGCTTTTGAGTAAAAATTAACTTTTGAATTTCATCGTGTATCTAATTACTGCAACGATAGGTTTCCTCTTAAGAATCAGAAACTTCCTGATGTAGACTGTTCCTCTTCCTCACTTCTTATTCAATATTAATATTTTAAGTATGAACGTGCTTGATTTACTTCTTAGTTACGATATCTTTCGGTTGGTGGCACGCTATAGAGAGAAAAAAATTATTAGAGGATCTGGCGTGAGAGATCTAAGAAGAATGCGACGGAAGAAGTAATAAAAACAAATAAAAGAAGAGAGATAGAGAGGGAAGAGGAAGATAAGTGAAGGACTCAGAGATCGTTCGCTCCTCCCCCTTCTAATGCATCACACACTCACCCTCAAACGCTAGAATCCTAGGGTCACAAACCACTCACACGCATACACGCGCGCCGGCACAGGAAAAGCCTTCAGTCCCCTTACATCTTTCTTTCGGCCACACCCCGTCCTCTCTCCATTTGCACCCTGCTGGCTAAGTGGCCAGCTCCACTGCCTTTAGCCCCTGACCCCTAAAAATGCACCTCGCAAACGCCGGTCATGTCCCGCGTTCGAAGCGTGATCCGAATCGAGCCTCCGGAACATTTTTTCTCCGAGAAACCCTCTCTTTCTTCTCCCCATTTTTACGCCCCTTCCTCATCGTTCTTTATTTCTTCCTCCCCACGAAGGCGCTCCCTTTCTTAAGGGTTTTGGGTTTCGCGTCGGTGGCAAAGGTTTCGCAAAGGGTCGGTCGAAGGAACGCGGAAGGGTTGACCTTTGCGACATCGCCCTACGACTTCCTGCCGTTTCCTCCTCCGTTCTTTCCCACTTCCTCAGTGCTCTCTCCGTCGAACGAGAGTTTTTATTGCTGGTGGAAGAGAAAAACACCTGAATCCCTCGAGTTTTCACGGTATACCAACCGTTTCGTTCAGCGAGGTTTCATTTTCCACTTCAAAATATACGAGCGGAAATTCTCAGTAAGATTCTGAAACATTCAGAATGGGCACCGAAACATTGAAACCGAAAATATTTCAGTCATCCATTCCCTAAAAACATTTTAGGAAACAGCATCGGTAAACGAATTGGGAAACCTTATGTTAAAGAGAAGACAAAAAAAGCCGATTTGTTATGTATATTTTATCACCGAAAGAGTCAATTTTGGTTAGTTTTCTGTTACGATAATAAACTTCATTCCATTTGTCATAAAGAGGTGAAAATATCTAACATAAACATTAGATTGTATGCCTCTAAGTTTTTCCAATTTAAATTTATAATTAGATTTTATAATTTTAATTTAAGTGATGACGCGAGGCGTGACGGAATAAAAACGGCAGGAGGGAAAAAAGCGCTGAGATTTCACGGGGGAAAGAATCGGCTCCGTCGGAGGACGAGGGTGACCGGTGGATACATGCACGTCGTTACGAATTTGACCTCTCGGCGAAAGGGCGTCATGGGTCTTTTTCGGGTCGGACCTCACACCGAGTGTCCGAATAAGGAAGTGAGAGAACCTCTGAGCTGGCTTATGTGAAGGAATAAATGCTGGGATTAAAAACTTCTTTCCCGGAAATGTTGAGGACCCAGGTTCTCTTTTTCTCACGAAACAATTATTTTCATAACGTATCATCGATAAAAGAAAACATTCACGATCAGTTTGTTTATTTACGGATATACGCTATGTTTCACCGTGGTTTGACCTGATTAATAGCGACACTGTATCATATTTAGACAAGCAAAAATAAGAATCATCTGCTACATTAAGCCTTCCCTCGTTTGGGAGACTCACAAGTCTGTTAAAAACTTATTATTAAATCGCAGAGATGTAATATAGTTGCAATTGAGTTTGTATTTTGAAAACACTATTCCTTTATATTTTACAATTAGTCATTATGGACCAAATTCTGACATATTTTGGTAATGGCATCATACGTCTAGCAGCATTAACTCTATATGTATGTATGTACTCTATTTCTGTAATTGTAACCGATATTTTCATAAAATCTCTTAACTAAATTTCCATGCATTTTCTCGATTAATACTGCGTATAATTATCACATTTTGTAAAATGATGGGCGATTAATTAATCTCCCATAAATCTTATACTCCATAGGAAAATTCTAATGTACTTCCTAGCTCTTATAATCAAATTTTTCTAACCGCAAACTTTCCCGACAGTATTACCTACAAATATACCTAACATTAAAATTTATTAGAAATAGTTATTTCAATGTTCAATTATAAATGAAAATAAGAAACATTGGGTTTCAGAGATCCAACCGCACCAAAGAAGTAAGATAGCCACCGCGCTAACTTACGATTGAATTTCAAATTATTTAAACCGTAATTTTGAGCCGTACTTTTTTGTATAATTTTAAGCGAAAAATTTATCAACAACTTTTTTTAAACATATGTACAGTTTATAAGATATTAATTACTTTCTGCTACCTTTTATGATTAACAATTATTATTAACTAATATCCACAAACATTACTAAACATAGCGATATGAAAATTCAGAAACCTCTCCGCTAGATTAATTATGCAAGGACGATATTTATTTCCCATGAAATAATGCCGGAGAGATGTTTCTTAAAGGAATACAATCTATGTGAGTAAAAGCTTTTGGAATTCATATTTCAGTAAAAATATAATGACTGATAGAAGTTTCATACAACTAGCTCTTTCCTTGTTGTGTAGCTTCCTCTACGTTACATTTCAGGACTGCTAATTAGTTGTAGAGGGGAACTACTTCGAAGGAAACTAAACTTAAAGAAACTTTCTAAATGTAAAAATCTGCGGAACACAGAGAGAGTTAATTATTCCTCACTAATATTTTTATTATTAATTTTTAAATGTGCTCCAAGTTGTAAGTAATATGGCCTAAAAAGCTTTTCAGTAAAAATTAACTTTTGAATTTCATCGTGTATCTAATTACTGCAACGATAGGTTTCCTCTTAAGAATCAGAAACTTCCTGGTGTAGACTGTTCCTCTTCCTCACTTCTTATTCAATATTAATATTTTAAGTATGAACGTGCTTGATTTACTTCTTAGTTACGATATCTTTCGGTTGGTGGCACGCTATAGAGAGAAAAAAATTATTAGAGGATCTGGCGTGAGAGATCTAAGAAGAATGCGACGGAAGAAGTAATAAAAACAAATAAAAGAAGAGAGATAGAGAGGGAAGAGGAAGATAAGTGAAGGACTCAGAGATCGTTCGCTCCTCCCCCTTCTAATGCATCACACACTCACCCTCAAACGCTAGAATCCTAGGGTCACAAACCACTCACACGCATACACGCGCGCCGGCACAGGAAAAGCCTTCAGTCCCCTTACATCTTTCTTTCGGCCACACCCCGTCCTCTCTCCATTTGCACCCTGCTGGCTAAGTGGCCAGCTCCACTGCCTTTAGCCCCTGACCCCTAAAAATGCACCTCGCAAACGCCGGTCATGTCCCGCGTTCGAAGCGTGATCCGAATCGAGCCTCCGGAACATTTTTTCTCCGAGAAACCCTCTCTTTCTTCTCCCCATTTTTACGCCCCTTCCTCATCGTTCTTTATTTCTTCCTCCCCACGAAGGCGCTCCCTTTCTTAAGGGTTTTGGGTTTCGCGTCGGTGGCAAAGGTTTCGCAAAGGGTCGGTCGAAGGAACGCGGAAGGGTTGACCTTTGCGACATCGCCCTACGGCTTGAATAATCAAAGAGAAATATAAAATATATACGAAGAAAAGAAGATATATATAAAAATTTAAAAAGGTATCAATTCAGGAGCGCAAAAAAGGAAACATTAATATTAACTTTCGAATAAAAATAGCTTGAAGCGAGCTCGAAATACCTTCATTTTCGATGGAAGAATTTCATTATCAAAGTATTCATTCCACTCTGAGATTGGTCTTCCTCGGTTTTTCAATTCTGATAATCAAATAAAACGCGGGAATATTAAAAAAAAGTTTGATTGTACTTAATGCTAAGGAAAATGTTTTACGGCACATGTTATTCAAGGAAAATATCAATATCCCTGACTGGTGAAGAATTTGATGTTACATTCCTTTGATTTCCTCACTTTATAAGAAAAAATTCAAGTCCAAGTCAAGCCACGGAATACAAATCAACTTTTGCAAACTTTGAACACAGGATGAATACTCCATCTCAGAAAATGCGACACTAATATCCCATTTTCGTTAAAGTTAATGTTATTTTCTGTATGGTCGATAAACCTAAAAACAGTGAGGAAACGTACGTTTCCTGAAATCGAGCTCCAATCTCTAGCAAGCAGAGATGAAATGGTGGGAAGTCTCATAAAAATCCAATAAACGTACAAAGGGAAGGCGGAAGAGTAAAGAAAGAATTGAGAGGTAATAAAGCATCACGTTTCCAAATCCGAAATCCTTACTCCGATGACGCGAGGCGTGACGGAATAAAAACGGCAGGAGGGAAAAAAGCGCTGAGATTTCACGGGGGAAAGAATCGGCTCCGTCGGAGGACGAGGGTGACCGGTGGATACATGCACGTCGTTACGAATTTGACCTCTCGGCGAAAGGGCGTCATGGGTCTTTTTCGGGTCGGACCTCACACCGAGTGTCCGAATAAGGAAGTGAGAGAACCTCTGAGCTGGCTCATGTGAAGGAATAAATGCTGGGATTAAAAACTTCTTTCCCGGAAATGTTGAGGACCCAGGTTCTCTTTTTCTCACGAAACAATTATTTTCATAACGTATCATCGATAAAAGAAAACATTCACGATCAGTTTGTTTATTTACGGATATACGCTATGTTTCACCGTGGTTTGACCTGATTAATAGCGACACTGTATCATATTTAGACAAGCAAAAATAAGAATCATCTGCTACATTAAGCCTTCCCTCGTTTGGGAGACTCACAAGTCTGTTAAAAACTTATTATTAAATCGCAGAGATGTAATATAGTTGCAATTGAGTTTGTATTTTGAAAACACTATTCCTTTATATTTTACAATTAGTCATTATGGACCAAATTCTGACATATTTTGGTAATGGCATCATACGTCTAGCAGCATTAACTCTTTATGTATGTACTCTATTTCTGTAATTGTAACCGATATTTTCATAAAATCTCTTAACTAAATTTTCATGCATTTTCTCGATTAATACTGCGTATAATGATCACATTTTGTAAAATGATGGGCGATTAATTNTGGTTAATCTAGTGAATCAAGAATCGTAAATTTTTACGAGCTACGTGAAAGTTAAGCCGCAGAATATTTTTAACTTACTCGATTACACTGAACTAGAAAGCGGACAGCGGTCCAAAAGCAAAATCATCCGATCACCGTAAATAATATTTAATTCATAAGAATCTCACATTCGCTCTAAAGGTATAAGACAGGATAATAAATATTGAAAAGGTACCATTCAATTTAAAAAGAGCTCCGAGCTCTTTCAATTGAAAACCAAATTCTAAGACTGAGTGTTTTCGAAGCGGAAGTATCACGGCAATTTTCATGCATATATTTCGCGGGCCATTAAGTTTTGATCTGGTTATTAATTTTTGAGCTTCCGCCTTGCTTATTTTCCATGTTAAGCAAAGTCAGCCTGTACGTTTTATCTTAAGAACTCATTCTTCCGGTAAATCAATTTATTGTTCCAATGGCAAATGTGAATTCACAAATTTCCATTTATACATTTCAAATAGTATTAGTCAGTTGAATGATATGAGTAACTTCATTAATTATTCGTGAATAAGGTAGAAAAACTTATTCATTTTTTTGTTTTAAAGGTATATTTTACCATAGAGTAATCTTATGATTTCTCTATGTATTTATTTAATTTGCCTCTCATTTTTACTAAATCATCCTCGGGTCTGCCTTGATTACATAATAATTCTTATCAGAAGTATTCGGAGTCAGTTACAAGGGTTGTAAATTTTTCTGTTAGGTGTAATTACAAATGCTTAAACTTAAAGTGATCGGTGTGTTTCAGGGGTCATTATTATTTTTGATAGTGTTTACGCTAAGCTACATGTTAAAGTAAATCCGGAGTATTCATCTCAGTAACAAAGGAACCTTGATGTAAATATGTTATCTAGGTACCTTTAGAAAATTGTATGCTATTGAAATTTGGTATCTTTCGACACCGAAAAAATGTTGGGTTGATAAATTTTATTTACAACATTTCTGGTCAAGACATCTCATATCATTGGGAATGAAACTGAAGAAATGCATTAAAATGGATTCTCTCATACTTTGTAAAGATATTTTCCCGAGGTATATCAATTTACCCTTTGAAACTGTGATACAAGGAATACAATAAATTTGCTGCGCAGATTTCTTTAAAACTTGGTAGTTGGATCGACTTCGAGCCAATAATAACATAATACTGCTCCAATAGAAGTTTTTTAAGTCAAATACTTTTTCCAGATGATGGCCATTAAGTATTACAGAAACCTCATCACTGTCAATTTAAGTTCAATTCAATGTTATTCAAGGCTTAAGACACCAGCGTGAATGAGTTTCTGATTTTTTGGACTATGAAGCCAGTCAAGCATACACAAGAAATAATGAAGAAACCAGCTTGGTTCGAGCCCAAAAGATCCCAAATACCCGGAATTTTGCTTAGGAATGCATTGTGCTGATTAAAAATTAAAACCTTTCGATTCAGTTTCCGGAGAGATATAGAATCCTAACCCAAAGTATCGTTAGAGGATGTCTAAAAGGATCCTGTGCTCGACGCTGACCACTACGAATCGTAAGGAATACAAAGCAGCATTTTCAAAATCTTTTAAAGCCTTTCCTGAAAGTATGCAGACCTGTCACTAGAGCTATAGTTTGAGGATGTGAATCAGTAATGTGAACGGCATTGATAATTCTCAAAAGAGTCATGGGCTCGACCCAAGGCCACTAAGAATATCTCCCGTGAAAACAAGGAATGGGAAACTGTGAAGCGTGATAGGTCAGAGTGTTCCAATGTAATGGGAAGATTGAGTCCCATCTCAGTCGGAAGGGCTTCTGTGGTCCTTGTATGCACTAAGGCCCCACTAAAGGTACTAAGGAAGGAATTCAGGAGGTCCATTTCTAGGGCCACAAGATGGCAAATTTGTTTCCCTTCGAATTCATCCTCGTTCACGAACAGCCAAATACTATTCCGGGTTCTTTCAGGGTTCCCCAGTAAAACCTGTGATGGTTTTCGGTGCCCTACTTAGCAATAATTTGAGATGGTGTGATTGGCATATTATAATCGCCCTTTGACAAAAGCTGAGTTGGCCAAAGGTTCTGGGATCGACGACAAGCGATATAAATGAATTCCCATTCGAAATACATAGGAAAAATTACACAGGACTAATTGTCAGTTCTAAAGGAAAAGTGTTACGAGTATCGGTCGATTTGAACGTGCAATGGATTTTCCTTTGCATTTTCCATCCAGAAAGATCAGTAAGTTAGACGAGATGGAAGATTACTGACACAGCGATTTTGTATAATTGTGATGAGATTATAAATTTATTGTATATATCACGTTCCAAAACATGTTATTGGTGAATTATACTAAAACCTTCGATAGGGAAAAGAAAAGAAATTTTAATTAATGGAATATTCATTGATTGGAGGATATCATCCTTACGGAATTAAGGTTGGAAAAGTAGGAACCGGTTAATTACTTCTCATCATCGGGAGCGTTGAGAAGTATTACTCGACACTGGTCGCAAATCATAAATATTTGGTAAGCTGTTAAGTCGTTCTCTGATTCTGTTTATTTAAAAATACCTATTCGGAATATGAGTATAGAGATTTATGCTTCTCATATGCTTCATTTACCATGGATATTTATACAGAATTTGGTTATGCGATACTTGGTGGAACTTCGCCATAAACGAATATTTATTACAAAACTTGTACAGGTCCACAATAAAAGATATAAACGTTTACCGGTTTCGACATAAAACTTTCAGTTCTCAAGATGGCATGATTTTATGCCGAAACCGGTAAACGTTTATATCTTTTATTGTGGACCTGTACAAGTTTTGTAATAAATATTCGTTTATGGATATTTATTTCATATTATTATGAAGGAATTCCTTCTAGTCACCTGAGACAGTCATCAAACATTATGGTTCTATTTACCAACTAAATAAAATTAAAATTACGCCTTCTTATTAAGAAGAAAAGGATGATATCTCATATTATGACCAGAGAAGCCTTTATGGATATAATTTTCCTGCCATCCTGCACATTTTTAAATCTCAAGGTACGATTAGATTTTAACCTATCCTTATCTTTCAACTCTCCCGCCAATGAAACTAAAATTAACCACCTATTAAGTCTATTTGCTTACAGACAAACGATGGCATTTCTTAAACATATTTATTACGTGAAGTATAATTTGCTTAGTAATACTTGATTCTAGATTTATATGTAGGATTTTCTTAACCTTCACAAATTTCGAAGCATAGTGCGTAAATAATTGTATTTTTTTTCAATATTTTCACATACATATTTTAACAGTTCATAAGAGAAGGTCAGATTCATACATTAGGCAAATCAAGAGGGGTGAGGCGAAGGCCTCCCTGTTTGTGATTTTGTAGTACTAGCAATTCGGCAAGGATCTCACGAGGAGCTTGAATTAAATTCAGATCGTGAAGTTTTTCCACCATCACTATACATCTACTACAAATTCATAACTTCAAAGTGGCACTTGAAAAATTATTGGAGATGATTTCGTAAGGAAATTGTCTTAAATCGCCCCTCATTGGTAAGTACCCACCCCGTGGAGAGTTTTTAGATTTCCCCCGCCATTAATATTATACACAATGGTGTATATAAATAGAAAATGCTTTTTACGACATATTGAAAACAAATATGCTATGTACATATTGTGGATATACACATATTTAAGACAGTGTACATTGCACGGCATATAAAATGTATCTGATTCCTCTCTCACAATCAGTTCTAGAAGAGGCAGCTATTTGGAGAATGGATACTGCTATTTGTACAGCTTGCTACAATCATACTATATCCGTGAATTTAGGAATTATGACGGAAAAATGTTGTGATTAAATGTTACGGCCTACTTATGTGTGTGTTTCATAATATATTTGCAATATTGTATTTTAATGCGATAAAATAAAGCAAACCATCTCCAAACTAAATTGTCTTTTAAAGCGTGAAACGGGGACTAATCCACCAAGACGGAAGCCTCGGAGTCCGCAATCCAACGCAAAAACAATATTTCTACAAATCATACACTAGACTATCTCCCTGAAATTGTTATGCAAATGCGAATTAAAAAAATAACAACCAACCGCATCCGACCGAAGTTGTACCGAAGCACCTTCTAAAGCATCTCGTGCGTTTTTATGAGGAATGTGGAAATATTTCACGCAAGAGGACGACGGTATGACATTTCCTCCCTCTTATTCATCTCGCCATTAAATACCTCTAACAATTATGCATAGCTTCCCTGAGAATTTAATACTATAAAGTGACCCTAATACGCCAGTCGCCTATTTTTTCTTCGAGCATCCCGCCCCGCAAATGAAAGCATAAATATAGCGACCTCTCCCGCCAGAGATATGCCATTGCTGAGTTCATTTTGGGGGAAAAGGGTGTGGTCACTTTATGTAGAAGCGCGGGGCGGAGGGCGGGGGATGTGTAACGGCCTCGGGGGATAATGAAGAGGAATAAGCACCGCGGTGTCGGAGGGATGGGTGTTTGGTCCGGCGAATCCCTTAAAATAAGGGAAGTTTAGACTGGTGGGTTTTCCATAGGGAAATGGGATGAGAAAGAGAGAGGGGATGAGGGGGAAAGAGAATGGGAATTTCCGCAAAGATTTAGGTATGGGTTCTTCGTAGCGCGTTGGAGAAGGAAAGGGGTTTGGAGGAAAGCTATGAGGCAATTCGTAAGGGGCAAAGCGAGGAGATTTGAGAGCGTTAAGGTTAAGGATTTGGTTGGAAGGTGATGCGAGAAAAGGGATTTGAAGAGTGTGAGGGAGGACTAAAATGGAACTGCCGAGGGTGAAAGTGGAAGCCTACTCCTGAGAGTCACGCGGACTAAGATAAAAAAGGAGGAAGCCCCGTGTTCTCCTAAATGCCCACCTATTTCCGGAATGAATACGACCAAGTTGGACCTAATTAGGTTTCCCTAGCGTTTCTAGTTTGTGCCTACGTTCACTTTCGTTTCCCGTATGTTATGCCGCACCTCGAGTAATGATACTGTAATGGAATGTTATAAGTCGTTGTTGGTAAAAGAGCCGCAACTCTGTTGTTATCAAGAGGGAAGTATGCTCCCCTAAGTATGCTAAATAGCACGGAGAGACAGACAAACTCCAGACGGACTAACTTTAAGACGAATAATCTAGTACTGGAGATGGTTCGAGAGGATATAATTCTTATTGGTTAGACTTAAAATTATTATTGGTAGAAACGTTATGAGAAAGAGAAATAGATTGCCAAAGAAGGAGATAAAAAGGAGATGCTTAGGAGTAGATAGCAGGACGGGCAAATAAAAAATTATCGGAAGTTGTAAGGCAGGGATAAGGAATTATATTAAGTAATAATATAAAAAGTGAGAAATAGAAGGTAAGCAGAGGATTAATTGTATGACACATGGATCTAAGGAAAAGTAGAGGAGCCACGATGAATCGATCAAAAGATCGCCCATTAAGTTAAACCGGTGCAGTCAAAATTCAGGATGAAAATCTTAAGTAGCTAATCCATGAGCTGAAAAGTATAAGAAAATTAATTTACACAAGATAACATACTTGAAACTTACTTCGTTAGATCAAAGAATACCTATCTGCATTTAATATATGAACAAAAGAGTAAAATAACTGTCACGTAGGTAACTCAACTTTGAAGACAGAAAAATTAATTCAAGAAGTATCGACCAAGCGTACTCCGGTTTCCAAGATACCTATATGGTCAGAAACTATTAAAGTACGTACGTTTGCATAAAATTTTTCATGAGACTCGATATGGAAACGTAACAGGCTCAATAATAGTAGTAAAAAACGGAATACAGCAACGTTAAATCACTTTATAATGCTAATGCCAGCTTTTGCATTTCCAAGCTAACATTTCAGAGTTCTCCGTAAGACAATACTGCATTATGAGTACCATTCCCCATATATAATGTGTTATTCATAGAAAAAATACAGAGTATAGAAACAATATAATTAGCAACCACTTTATTTATTTGTAATTAAGCTGTATGTCTATTTTTGAATGAAAATGTTATCGGCATTTTCAGTTTGTTACGTCATGCGCTGTCATGTAAGACTGGTCTAAGGTGCTGTAGCATTTGCACACAATATGGAGCAATGGGAGTATACGAGATGGCAACGAATCAAATGAGTTAGATAAAATATAACTTAACCTTTCGAAGTTTGGTTGATTATGATTCGCTATACCAATTATTACATATCTAAAACAATTTCATACCTTGCATTTTTAATTACTTTTCCTCATTCTTGTAACACCGAAGTCAAGGCGTAGTGTCCAGAAAACTGCAAACCTTCACACACCACTGTAAACTCGGTGTCTGCATTCCACTAAAGAGGAAATTAATCATCAAGAATGACCAAATTAGCTTAATATGACGCTCTCTCTTTCGAAAAATATTTTTCAAAGACAATCAATCAATGCCCAGGAAAAAAATTATCATCGAAACTAGTTCCAGTGAAAGATATTAGCAATCACAGTTAATGCCCCGTAAAATTTTCTTCGATATTTTTTGTAACACAATTAAAAGTAAAATATCGGGAATTTAAGATTTTTTAAGTATTACATTTATCTCATTTCATGCATGGATATATGCACAACTTTACGCGTCTATGCACCGCATATTGCCCACAATATTTTCGTCCACCCGATGGTTTCATTTTCATGTTCTGCCATCTGTGCAATATTACCGTTCCTTGTTGTTATTGGAAACAGATGGGTACATGAAAAGCTAAACCTCGTTCACATTATGATTACAGAAGAAAACAAAATGTTCACCGCATCGGCTGTTAATCTAGTAGTCGCAATGAACACGGGCATCGGAGCATCGTTCATTTTAATTTCTTGCATCCCAGAGCAGACTCGAGTCATTAAAATACGGCTGTACAGATTATTAACCGCAATTAGGGAGCTGATTTAACACCCATAGGTGATTTAGAATTTGTAACTGAAATTCATGGAAAACCATACCTAACTTAACGAAAAATTCGGCTCTCTGGGTACAGTAGAACAGACACTGGCGGGGATGATTACGAAAAATTTAATTGATAAATTACCCATTCTCATAGACGAATCTATTGAATATTTGGATCTCTATAAGTAATAATATCTATGAAAATAGCACCTATTCGATTAAGAGAAATGGTAGATGTATTATGTCAAAGAATTTATGAATGTATGATTTCAGTGGGGTATTGGTGCTATTACGACTTCTATGATTTGATTTCTCAATTTTAACTAATTATTCCTTGCTAATTTGGCTTACGTTGTTGTTTTCTAAATAATGTTGTCCATAATTGTAATATAGAGTTTCCATATCCTCAGCAATATGTTGGCAGTAAAATATATTTGATTATACCCTCCAAGAAGTCATACTGAATGACAAAATCAATATTTATTAATATTGAAATTCAGTTCGTCATATTGATTTAAATGATAAATAATTACATCTTGCCAATACATAGAATTAACACTTCGGGTGGCTAAAGTTAATCTATCATCGCATACACCCAGTACCGACGCTCGCTCTTTAGTACAAGATGGATTCATTATTATTTTGTAAGAACTAACTTACTTGTAAAATCGTTGACTCAAGATTCCTAAATCAACTCATTCTGAATGAACTATAATAATATGATCAGATATATTGTCTACACATTATGAAAAAAGTGAATAAATATTTCATTTATCTGATAATAATTCACAGGATAAAATTTCACGATAGTAAACCTACGCTCTAAAATTAGAATTTGACGAAAAATAAGTACAATATTACGGTACGGACCAGTATCATCATTTCTGTAAGAGACTGTAACATCTACATCTACATTTACACAAATACCCTGCAAGCCGCCTTACGGCGTGTGGCAGGGGATGAAAACACCGGGCGTTCGGACTATTTTTTTAGCCCATTACTATCATGTATAGTTCGCGGAAAGAATGAATTCCTAAAACGACTCGTCCTAGCATCTATTTCTCTTATTTTGTGCTCATTGTCGGATTGTCCAAGGTAGCAGGGGGGTCTCATAATATCTACTATATCTTCCGCAAATGTACTTTCCCTAAATTTATCAAGCAATCGCAATCTAGCTTCTAGTCTCCTATCTTTTAAGGATTCCCAACCTGCATCTGACAGCATTTTGGTAACGCTTGCTTTTTTATCGTAGCACTTCTTAACAAAACGTATCGCTTTCCGTTGCACTTTCTCGAGTTCACGGATGCATGTATCGTCTGCCGGATCCCATATACTTGATGCATATTCAAGATGAGGCCTAACCAACGCAAAATAACATCGTTCTCTAGCTTTTTCGTCACATTTACCGACAATACGCCTAATGAAACCGAGTTTTCTAGTTGCTTTAGCACAAATGTTACGGATGTGCGTGCTCCAGTTCATGTTATTCGTAAGAGTGATTCCGAGATATTTTACCGAGTCCACTACTTTAATTACTGTTCCGCTAATACTGTGTGATTTATTCTGCCGCAACTGTTTTCTTTCGAAAAAATTTACTATGGAGCATTTGCTTGTGTTTAGGTCGAGTTGCTATTTGCCAATGCAGATGTAACGATGCAGAATATTTAAATACCTGCAGATACATTGTTTTAAGTGCGATTTTCATTAGCATGTCTAACTTCAAATTTATTTGAAAAAGAATTTTTCAATAATCTTCACAAACTATTTCAAATATTCCCTTATGCTTCCTTAAAATCATCCGCAAACGTTTAACTCTATTCTAACAATGTCATGGAGATAATGATATTCCTTCATTGTCGGTAAAATAGGAGTAATTCCCGTTTCCGGTAGCTTGACTGATAAAGGATAAAATTCAAAATAAATTTCGTCCACGACCTGTGTAGGTCAAGGAAAGCACTGCATGGACAATCACATTCTTTTAAACTTTGCGTTTTCCCATGGTTGCAGTATCACGATAAAACAAGCTGCCTGAAATGCCTTCTTTTACTTGAAAATATTATTTCACTATTTGAAAATATCAATTAATAGTAGAATAACTATATAAAAACGGAATGAATAAATTTTCATTATGGAATCTAAGAAGTCACAGCATCCTTCAAATTAATATTATTGAGTACATAACGTATTAAACATGGTAAGATGTATAAGATGTATGAAGGATACTTTCCTTCTTAATTCATATCTCAGCTGGTAGAACTGCCGACACACTTACACTTTAATAGTTAACGCCAATTTTGTTCAACGAACCTGTTCAACGAACGAACAGATGATTTATTTACATCCGGAGTAACCTTGGAACCTTGGCAGCCATCTTGTTGATGATTTCGCTGTAGGAATCGGTGTTTAAAATATAATATAATTTCCGCCAGTGATAAAATCCTTCCACACAGCTTTATTCTAAGAAATAAATATCTACTAGGAAAAATCCTAGCATGCAAATGCATTCCCAAAATTTCATACGACTTTAATGCAAGAAGCCATTATTAAGGTTTATATATAAACGCACGCAGCATTTACGAGGATAAATTCATACGCCCTATACTTCTGAGAAGCGGAATAAATTGATGTTTAGAAAACAACATTACATCTCTCGATGAATGCGGAAGTTGAAATCACTTCTATACAATACGTATAAAATAATGAGTTACCTGATGATCCAGAATACCATCCAAGTCTTGAAGCGGTTCATAGTTGAATTACTTTACTGTTTTAATCCGAATTGTGTAATGCCGAATTGATTATTCAGTTTTATATTCCACTATTAATAATTTTAAAAATTCCTAAAGATAAAATACAGCTGAATATTGTGTGTGCAAAACAAACTGTTGCAAGTGAAACTCTGCGACCCGCTACTCGCTATTTATAAAAAACAACTGAAATACGTTATCTACGGTAACTATACTAGAAGAGAAATCAGCCAATCGTAGACCTTCTTTAAAATTATGAACCAAGGCTGACTCTGGCGACGCTTGAGTTGAACCAAGTAGTGTGACATAAAAACGCTGCAAAGACATTATTGGATGGTCAAGAGCAACGATTGGGAAATCTCATCGAAGGAACAGACCTTTTCGATTGCAAGTACAAGTTCTCTAACTTATTTGATTGTATATATCTCTTGCACGTTGTAGATAACAGTTCATGTCACAGTTCCACAAATCATGGAAAATGAAACAGTTTCTATTCGCTAAGTTTGTAGCTTCCATTTGTGCTTATTATTTTCAACATTAAAAGTAGAATGATACATTCCCATTCCTTCGTTTAAAGCTATGTTGATGCTTAGTAAACTATACTGTTGGTTGACGGTAAACTTAAGTCGTTGAGTTATTTGTAAGTTATAAAGTTTGAGTTCCAAATGAATCATAATACTTTAGATATGATATGGGACATGTATTAAATTAAGATAGGAAAATTCATCAATTCGATTATAAGTTCTATAGTTGCATGAGGAAATAATATATATTTATGCAGCATAATCTATAAATTCGCTTCTAATTACAATCACAGGATATGCTTGAATGGAGACCTTTATTTTTAGTCCTGAATTTGTAAGCGAAAGTAATGCACAGCTACGGAGTAATTCAATAAACATAAATGAATGTACATACGTAAATCACAACTGGGAAACTGTTTTGAAATGTATACTTTGGACTGTAATGTAAGTTGGTTCGGGTTTCCATTGGTGCCCCTGTAGCTCGGAATAATGTCAAAATGCTTAGGCATATCGTTATTAAATCAAATCAATGAATAAAAGTAGGTAAATACTCACATGTATCATAAGTTTCATTTCCGTCTCTTCTTTCCCAGCAAACATCTTACTTCTTGAAATAAACCATGCTTACCACCATAAGTCACAATATATCTCACTCACTCTTGCTCTAGATGTCTGCACGGAATTAACTCTGAAGTACTTAGAACTCAACCTCTTGTAGTCCATCTCTGTCTACTACTACTTACTGTTTCATTTCTTCTTTCGTCTAATAAGTATTTGGATACAGCGACGGACTATGATTCGTGAATTGGCAGTAGTTCTCGCAAAAAGCACACGGGACACATCCAGAAGAATAAGAAACCAAATAAGCGAATTTGCGCCACATTATCTGGCGTGCAGTGCCGCTCCTTCTTGCAATAACTAGTTATAATGAAGAAGGTTCTTGAATCCTTTTTGCGTGATTAACTCCGATTATTTGTAGTCACATTCACTAAAAACATGTTCAAAGAATTGCCTCTGAAGTCCGCAAAATGGCGAGCCGAATTTCAGCGTCCTTTCTCACACAAAGAAGTAATAAAACTGGCGTTTGGAGAAGTATCCTTAGCCTTCGACGAATGGCAAACTTCCTCTATCGACTGTGCTCGAGGCAAGGGGAACTCATGGCTGAAGGAATTTGATATGCACCGAGCCTGACGAAGAGCTCTGGGGTTCGGTCACATTTCACACTCGAGTCTGGAAATGATGTGACGAGACACCCGCTCACAACCTGATTTTCATAAAATCCGCTTCATCAGACGAACTCGTTAAAATGCCTAAGTTATTATGGTCGAATGAGTCTAGTTTGACATGTCACTCCGTGTGAAATAGATGCCAGAATAAATGGTGGGGAAGTCAAATAAAATTTGGGGGACGATAACGATAAACTCACGACATGTGAAATAGCTTCTTCTCACTCTCACTACTCTACTCACGCTATTTGTAAGCTTCGTTTTGGAAATTTTTAGCGTATAAATAATTTATAATACTGAATCGGTTCCAAGACAAACACAGTTACTACCTATTCACTTGACGATTGTTTTTTTACAAGTTTTGAATTTCATTTGGTTGTCACAACTCGTCCATCTTCGGAAAACTCAGAGGAAGAATGTATTACGTAAAAACACAGCAGGTTTCTGATAAACGAGAGAGAGGTTAAAGAGTATTATGACGAGTATCGGTAGAAAACACTTGAAGATCTTGAAAAACGAAAGAGTGAAATCTTTTCACCTCCATACTCGTATTCTTCAAAAAAATCACTGAAAAGGTTGAATTTATTTTAACCACAAGAGTAACAACATCACCCTGAGATAGAGATTTTGGATCTGCATGAAGGATTAGTATTGGTCGATTTTGTGTGATGTAAAATGCATAAATCCATTAAAGGGATTACCTTGTGCGTATTCAATCTCAGGTACTCTGGAGAGATCCTTACTTGAGAGGAGTGCTCTGTTTCTTAGGTAGGGTGCACTCCGAGAATGATCTGTGCCTCAGGTATGGTGCACTTTGTTATGCGTCTTCCCAAGGGAGTGTGCTGGATACACTGAGAGCTGTACCCTTGGTAGGATACCTGAATGGGGAGCGACCTCTGCCTCATTTGCCTCGGGAGAAGATATTTCTAATGCGGCAAAACGTAGGATAAATTCAAGAGTAAACGGTTCGAACGTCCATGATGGGGCTTGGATTCCCGTGATAAAAATGTATTTGCACCAAAGCAACTATAGAAATCATTATTGTAACATTCATTATTACAGTCATAGATATAGTTATTAGTAAGACTACTGGTACATATTTTTAATACAATGTTGACAAAAAATTAGATTTTAATAAATAATTAATAAATAATAAATAATAATACTTAATA
>KZ308149.1:1607515-1656827 GCA_000376725.2 Ladona fulva | reverse complement strand
TTAAAAGATAGGAGACTAGAAGCTAGATTGCGATTGCTTGATAAATTTAGGGAAAGTACATTTGCGGAAGATATAGTAGATATTATGAGACCCCCCTGCTACCTTGGACGATCCGACAATGAGCGCAAAATAAGAGAAATAGATGCTAGGACGAGTCGTTTTAAGAATTCATTCTTTCCGCGAACTATACATGAAAATAATAGGATAAAAAAATAGTACGAACGCCCGGTGTTTTCACCCCCTGCCACACGCCGTAAGGCGGCTTGCAGGGTATTTATGTAGATGTAGATGTATCCCTTCCAAGCCGTTACAAGCGTATGGCAGGGGTAAGAATAAGTTTACTTTAACGATATGTACAGTTTTTTCAGTTAGCTACTTCCGTCATAACTTACGGCAGTTTTTTTATACACGAAGAGACAGTTTTCAATGTAAAACTTCAGGTTGTTGAATTTTATTTTAACTGTATACATGGGGCTAGTTTATGGCAATGTTCTCTTTAGAAATATCTCAAATTAGGGATAAGGGGATAGAAATTAAACATTGAGAGTTCTCTGGAAAACCATAGGATAATCAAAGTGCAAAATGACGAAAACGGGATGAGACTGTTTCAGCGTGATAATTTTTGAGGTTGGGATGTCTTCCCAGAAAACCCTATGCTACAGTCCAAATCGCTTCAAATTCTCTTCTTCCGTTTATCCCTCCTTCATCCTTACGTTCTCAAATTTTGTTTACTTTGCATTTAACCCTGAAATGATCCATTCCATAGGAATAAAAATTTAAATTCTTCCGAGTGGCGACCTACCCACGGGATATCTGTGGAGAGAGATCCTGGAAATAAGAGGGAGCCGATGGTTAACCCTTCCTGAATGAGCCATTAGTTTCAAGAGGAATCATCGATGGATTAAGTAATCTTAGGTCAGTAATAACTGTTCACAGAGGATACTCCCTCCGAGGGACGAAGAACGTAATTCCTTCTCCATCGGAAGGTAGGGATCGTCCCCACAGACTAACATACGTACTATACTAATATCCGTAAATTGCCCATACCAATATCACGTTCAAAAATGTAATTCATCTTAGGAGGTATCATTTGGAAAATTTTCTTCGCTGCGTAAGAATATAGGTGACATTTTTGAAAAAGTTAATGATCTTCCAGAAATTCCATTTTTGATGAAATTGATACGATCAAGCGTGACTTTGTGGAACTTCAAAGCTCACGTCCACCTTAAAGTGTTTTTTCTTTTAAGATGTCGTAATTTTGATGTGACAGCGAATTAAAAATATAGAGCTTTGAACAAAATAGAAATAGAATAGCACAAATATCCATAGATTACTTTTACTTTACATGTTATGCCCATTATCGAGGTTGTTTGGCTGAAGGAATCTTACATATTTGGTTCATATCTCTTCGTAATATGCATTTCAATGGAGGTGTGGTCTCTGGAATGAAGTTTATTCACGGTTGCATCATCATATTAGATTTATCTGATCGGTAATTTACAGGTGACATTTCTTACTTAAAAATTTCGCAATTATGAAATCAACCGATTATTGAAAGCTTAAAAATGATTTGCTATGGATTTGTAGTAGTATTGTTAAAAGTTCTTCGACATCTAAGGTCATTTCGCACGTGAGCACCCACCGGGAATCGAACCCGGGACCGCTTTCACCAGAATCGAACGCGGCTATGGATTTGATGTTTAACGGTAGATAAAGAGATCATTGTTAAATCCCTATCGAGTATGTGCTTCAAACAGAATGGCGGATAGTAAAATATAAGCGTGTACCGTGTAAAGTCTTTAATAGAAAATTACTTATAAAAGGGATTAACGGAATGCATAGATAATTAGAACGAGATAATAAAAATTTATTTGGACATATTTTAAAGTGGTCATAGCGTGACACTTTCAAGTTCCATTAAAAGTAATATACAAAATGGAAGATATACTTTGCGTTTCTGGTGTATATACAGCAGGAAAAAATTTGTAAACCATTGTCAGTAGGTATCTATGTGTACACCATTCGTTGTTTGAAGGCCTAGACTATGATTCTAACTACATCTTTTCGTGGTAACGACGGCATTACTAGTGAGTGCTCTACTTGTCACAGGGACAAGTTAGTTAGTGAGATTAGAAGTGAGATATAATCTTAAGTAATTGCTAACAACATTTTTAGTACCAATATACAAAAAAAAACCATCAACAAGATCGTAAAGTGCTCAATTTATTTTTAGGAACCATGCATTTCAATACAGGAAAAATATGAAAATTTACCCATCTCCCGATGAAAAGGTTGTATTTTTAAACGTTAGTATTCAATAAATATTGTATGATTAGTATGTTTAGTCAAATTTTTTAAGATATGTGAAAATATTTTGAAAACTAAATATTATTGCTGGAAGGTATTCATAAGAGTAGATAATTATATATTAACGTGACAAGTGGTTTCGCGACTAGAAGCGTCGGGTCATATTGACTCCAAATCCAAAAATCGCATTTTAGACGTGATTAGAATATAGAATTACAATTATCCCTTATTTTCGTACTAAACCTCCAAACCAAATTTTCACCAACAAAATTTCATTTCGGTCATGGAGACCCAACGCGACTACTTCAGGGTTAACTATTTCAAAATTTTCCAAATCCTGTTTTATTTCTTTCTTCTCGAAATACCATCGATACATCTTATTGCAAATAATGAAGCCTTAATCGTTGAGATTTTACTTGAACCAAGTCTTAAATATGATCCTAACTTAATGTCGGATAACCTTATTTCTTGATGTAATTTAGACGTATTGCTAATGTTATATAACATTGATAACAATTATGATTTCATATTGAAATCTCAGGAGCGAACAAGTTAAAAAATGTTTTATAACAAGACTTAGTAACTAGGACCGTAACCAATGGCACTATTTAGAATCATTTTTATCTACAGAAGATCTAGATATAGTCGATAAAATTATTTAGGGCTTTTATTAGTTGGGCCGGAGTCGAACCCATTACAAACTATGATGTAAGATTGTGGAACTGCGCTGAAAAATCTATGCCAAAATATTGATGGGAAATAATTATAGAAAGCCTACTCAGTAGAATGGCTTCAATAACACTGACCGAAAAAACCGATCAAGTAATGACAGATTGGAAGTCCTCTAGAAGCAATAAAAATGATTGCTGGAAAATTTGGACTTGGGTACGGGAAAAGTGAGATTAGAGTTGTGTGGAGGTGACATTGAATTATGGGAGAAAACGGAAAGATGAGGGCAGATAAAAAGAGGAAGGAATTTGGAAAGGGAACATGGGAATGAGAAGAGATTTCACAAAACGTAAGAAAAAAGCGATCGAAAAGGAGGTCAAATAAATGACGATAGATGACGTCGAAATAATGGACTTGATGAACAATGGAGAGACTTCGGTGAAAAAGTTCCAGTCGATCCTGTGGAAGATTAAGCGATTCCTAAACATCAGGTTTTTGTAAAATATCGAAATTTACCCGTAAATACCTCTAAATTTATGATTTATGTGGTTTTAATGAGAGTCATAATGGTCGTTTCCAGTCCATGCTAGTTTGAAACGAACGTTAGTACGATTGAATTAGTTATAATAAATAGGAAACGAATATGTATGAATAATTATTAGCAGGAAGAAGAATTTAATTTATGGAAATGACAGAGGTTACGTATAAACAATTGCGTCCAATTTCTCAAAGAATTTTCGGTATCCCTGCTCTATATCAATCCATTCTAAATGAAAAGGTTCTTTTAAAATTAAGGCATTTGTTTCAAGAATATATGTCATGTAGGCACTACGGATATATTCATCTACAATGTAGAACAAAGATGCGTTATGTAATATATAGGAAACCTGACTTGCAGAAGTAACACTGTTCTGTACGATCGTATTTGGAAATTTAATTAATAATAATAATCGTTGTGCTTGATAGATCTCTGTAATATTACAGGAGAGGAAAAAAGTACTATCGAGTTCCTGAATTATCCATCCTCAGACTTCAAGGTGTCATCATTATTGATCCGAGGTTAACAATCCAATTATTAGTTTCTTTCAGCTGTCAAAGCCGTTCTGCCCCCCGCCATTCCTACATAACTTCAACACTAACCATTACGTTCCTTTATAATCAAACATAGATCTTCCTCTGTAATCTCTTCTTCTATTCCCTAAGGGGATAATGCCTCGGTGAGTACCCTATTAAGCTTTATTTCCATTTTGCCAATGTTTCCCAGAGACCTCTCTTTCTTTTTGCTTTTGCTCTTCGAAAAATTTCTCCATTTCTTACCTAATTTGCACATTCTTCTCTTGGATCACTTATACATTGCTTTTAAACCTCTCTTATCCAAAAGGGCTCCCGATAGCCAAGTGGGCAACACGTTCGACTTCAGTGAAAGCAGTCCGGGGTTCGATTCCCTGTGGGGGCCTACGTGCGATATGAGCTAAGCTGTCGAAACACTTTTAGCAATACTACTACTATTAGAGGTTTAAAAACACTCCGTAAGCCGTCTTTCGGCAAGCGGAACTCGCGCTCAGAGACAAACTGGAAGCTCCGGATTACCGATTTCTGGGAAGCCCAACGATCATTTCGGAAGCAACGCTTCGGGGGGTCTCCACAAATAGTATCCAAAACTGTTACAGGACATACTTTACAACCAAACAGAAGAACACTTCATACGTAGTTTCTATTACTTATCTTTTTAACTGTAAATTGTTTATTATTTCTTTCATGTTAAACTTACTGACGTTCGGAAGAAGGAACTTATAGAAGTATAGTCCAACGATGCAGCCATCAAAATTGCAGATGAAACAATCGTTTAATGTTTTATGTATATTGAACTCTTACATCTTTTGTATGAATACTGAGATTCGTTTGAGCTCTTCAGTTCTGGCCGTAAGCAGCGGAGATTAATATGGACACCTGCCCCTCGGTGGTTGGCAGTTTCTATAATAATAGGTAATAATCATAATTCGACTTTATTAGGGTGAGATTGAGACTATCAAATATCTTCTTCGATCTAACCCTTCGCCATACGATGCTTAAAAGAGGTAGCTTGAAGTAGTTGTAGTAGTAGTATTATTGAAGTACTTCGACAGCTGAGGTCATTTCGCACGTAGGCGCCAACCGGGAATCGAACCCGGGACCGCTTTCACCGAAGTCGAACGAGTTTCCCACTTGGTTATTCGGGAGCCCTAGGTAGCTTAAATAGTGCTAAGAAGAAAACTACTTCGTGGGTTTGAAAAGTTAAGTTAGAACTTACGAAAAAATACACCACAGCAGGAAAACACCCACAAGAAGGGGTGTGTGATAAACTTGCGAAACCTACTGATAGTTAACTACTCGTAGACAGGCTAAATCACATCTGAAAGTAAAACAGAAAAAATGTTACATATACATTATATCATACCAAGACATGGCAACTAGGAATAACTTGTCAAAAATATCAGAAAAGAACATCATGTTATACAAATACAACGGTTCCAAAAGAGGTTAGTACAAGATTGTAATAAAAGTTCTAAGCGCGTAGATAAGAAAGTTTAAAGGAATATCATATGAATTAAGAATAATATTACATGAAATAGAGGTTGCAAGGGTATGAATGTAAGGAAATATGAAGACATTCTTTTATTTATGGGTACAGCACCTATTCTCGGGAGTGGCCGAAAGGGGAAAATACTGCTCCGGCCCCTATTCCTACGGAGAACCTAGGACATTTATGGCTCCAAACATGCTCGATTTCATTTCCATCGGGATGAGAACTGAATGGGGGAGGATGCGAGACAAACGACGAATGGAGAGCGACCTGAGAACTTAAACGGACACGGAGTCATCAATCGCTCCGAAAAAAAGTTGCGTCATCCGCCGCGAGCCCCAGCTGGAGAAACCACACGTATGCACTCTAAATTGCGACGGTTAAGGTCAATCAAAACTATCGACCTCGCGCCTCAGGACATTTTTACACAGAAAAATCTCCGCGCCGCTACAACAATGAGGAGCTCATCAGGAAATCTGATACGGAGAAGGGAACCTGACTAATTAGCGCAGCAATAGAGGCGTGGCCCGGGGCGATTGTTCCTGTCGAGGGAGAGGGGGCCAAAGCAATAGAGATGGGATTTTTCGGGAGAGGTGAAAGGAGTCGCCTACTAAAACAAGGGAGGAAAAATTCGAAGGAGAAAGAAAGGGTTAGAGCGGGTTTTCCTCCTTTTTTGGCAGCGCGTGGGACGGCGGCGGAGGCATTACTCGGCGTGGGAACGAACACGTGAGCGTCGCCGCGGCGGGGGAGGAGAGTCCACCTCCCATTATTTATGAAACGCATAAAAGCGGCGTGGTCCCGACATTGCTACGCGGCGACAGACGTCACATTCACCCGCCCGACTAACCCTTCCACCCACGCTGTACCACCCACGCCCACCCCAAAGCACCTCCAGTGCGCTCACCACAGGGAAATAAACACTCCTTTTTTTTGAGGGGTTATAGAGAAAGAGCGACACTGGGGAGAGAATGGAAAATGGGCGAGATAGCACCGGGGGAGACATCTGCATTTAAGGAATTCGTGGACGCATTACTTTTAATGAGATAGGGGATGTGTTTCGCGAAATAAAGGATGGTGAGAAAATTATTCGGTCGTCCGTCTGAGGGGGCTCTAAGAGGGCCGTGGAAGGGCGTCTAAGAGATCATGTAAGGGTTCGGGGGACGCAAGGGTTTGTATAAAAAGGTGGCACGGTGTGGGGGAAGTGATCCCTCCAATTTCAAGCGAACCTTTCTTCTCGCACCCTCCTCCGTTCCCTCACACCCCACTTCAATCGTCCAATAATTGAGTTGGCGTAATGGAATCCTCCCTAATGAAAACAAAACACCCTGGGTGCCATTACCCCTCTCTCCCCCCACGTCCTTTCACTCACCTCTTCAACAGATCCTTAACCCTCCCTTACCCTTTCTCCGTCCCCTCGCCAGACCCTTTTCCATCCCACCTTAAACCCATATCCTTCCTACCTCTTCTCCGTGCCTGTTTCTTCCTCAAAACCAGCCCGCGTCCCTTAAAGTAGGCTCCTCAAAATTCATTTCTCTTTGCCTTATGACTCTTCCCCTCCTCGAGAGTCCTCTCTTTTCCATATTAAGTCCACCCTTTCTCTCCCCCCCGAGCCTTTGTTATCGGCTTCTTTCCAGACCTCCAATCTGAAGCATTTTCTACGGTGTTTCATTTTCTCTTCATTTGGTCCGAGGAATCCTCTCCTCCCCGAAAGGAATAAATAGAAAGAAAAGCTTCTGAGCGCAGGGGGGAGGGTGGTACATTAGCATTTTCTAATCTGCTCCTTTTCCAAAGGAGGCACTGATTCCTCTCTTCGAATGATCCATTTCGTTGCTTGATCCCAAAGGTATGAGAAATGGGGATTTATAAGTTTATCTGTGAACCAGGAGGGTAATGCTGATTGATATTATGTATTTACATTTAAATAAATACCATGTAAGCTGCCTTTCGGTGTGTGGCATTCGAGTTCGTATTACCTCTTTAGATTATTGTTGTCGCGTATCGTTCGCGGAAAGAACGAGTCGCTAAAACAACTTATATGTATAACCTAAATCTTATCACATTCTTCTGGTGTTTATCCCACGCAATGCACTAAAATAATAATTGCCAACATGAATAACATTACAAATGTACCGGCAGTCTGGTTGCAATTCCGACCACACAAATGTATGGATTATAATACTCCACAATACAGTACAATACGAACTTTTTTATTTGGCAACATTTAGATTAGAAAGCCCCATCTTCCATTTAACTCTTGTCAGAAGGTAATACAATATAATATTAGCTTTTAAACTAGAATATATAAGGATTTTGAACAAGTTCAGTGGAAAAAGAAATATAAGGAGAGAAAGAATGGTTTTGTGGAGTGAAAAAAACTATTTTTGATCACAAAAAAATGTTTCCGCGGTAGGAAAACTCTACAGAAAAATAGAACTATCACATTTATATATTCCTTCCTATCGTAAATGATTAAGAGTTTTCATGTAATGCTCTGGCATATAATGACAAATTCCGTTCCATTCTTTAATGATCCGTTGCATTTACTTGCGAACTTAAAGAAATATTTTATTCAACTGAAAATTACCTTTTATTAGTAATTTTGATTGTTATAATTTCCTTGGGGCCTTACCGTATAAGAACTTTTAAAACCGAAAATTAGAGAGGATTTATACCACAGTCCCGCGCAACGGAAGACTTTCAAGAGCGGCTTTTAAATTTGCATCTACGTAAATAAATTACGTATATTTACTTAGCAATGTATATTAACGCTTACTTTAGACAGAGCGAAATATCGTTCACCGTCGCTTATTGGAATCACTAAGTTCCGCTTGTTTTCCTACGCGCAGGAACAACTCGCTACGTCTTAAATAATGCATCGCATTTCGGGAAAGCAAAATCAGATCTAATTACGCCACGGTCGCGCGAAACAACTAAGTCCATCTGAGTCCATTCACCGCAGGAATAATCAGGAACTAGAAGGAAGAATCGAATGAATATTCCAATGGGGAATTAATACCCGATTGGGCGGCGGCTGCCAGTCCCGACCATAATACACAGTGACCCCAAGCCAAACATATCAAACGTACTTCAAAACAGAGCGCGGGAACGATAACAGTTATGGGATGTGCAGATTTAACTCCCGGCAGAGGAGCGGAATCATAAACTTTCGAACGCTTTCCACATTTGAGCGGCGGTCATAAAGGGCGGCGATTCGCGGGCCTTTAAGCGCCGCGACGGACGAGGAAATCCGGTCATCGAATCTCAATTTATGAAATAAGCGATGGGAAAAAAGACGACTCTCGGGTTGGAAAAAGGGAGGTGGGAAATCTATTGAATTACCGTCGAACGCTTCGCTTATTAACCAAACATCGCGTGTGGAGTCTGAAACGCTCGAAACAATTTGCTGGCCCCGGAGTGCAATAGGGAAAAGAGTGCGACTGCAGCGCGCTCTCTCCGCTGTGATTGGAAAGCGCGAAAATAAACCCATGCGTCCCGAATCGAAGGCAAACGAGGAGAGAGGAGAACGGCGCCTGCATGGTTTTTGAGCGGAATCCCCGGTTTTTTTGCGCCATTTTTGTCACGGATATGTATTTTGTCGAGAGAGGGACGTAGCTGCAGCGAAGGGATTATCCAATTTATTAAAAAGTCCGTCGGGAGTGAAATGCGCAGTAAGTATCGGGAGTTATAATTTAATCACGGAGCCGGTCGCAAGAATCGCGGCGAAATAACCAGAAGCAAAAACTCGGTGATATGATGGAAGCAAATAAGAGTGACAGCATTTTAACGGAGTTTTGATAGGTGGAAAATAGCGTTAGACCTAGATATTAACGAATAAAAGGATACTGTAATAGATGGAGAATATTTAATGGACGCGTGAAATTTTTTCATCCTTAACTTTGTTTCTATTCCTATTAATTTCGTTATTCGTAATATAACAGGGTTTTCCGAGAATTTTTTACCCTTAAATTCGTTCTTTTTCGCATTAATTTCGTAATTCGTATTTTAATAGGACTGTTCAATTGTTTATCTATGAATTATTTCCTATTCGTGTGAATTTTGCATTCGTATTACAGTAGGGTTAACCAAGGCTACAGGATGAAAGGCATCTTGCAGAGAGTATTAATGTAGAATTACCCTGTAGTGAGTCGTATTAGCCTAGGAGTTATCCAATTTATTATCAATATATATATATATATATAAATGGGTTTAAAGATTATCGAATTTTTTTATTAATTCATTAACTGCACATTTATTAGCTTCGCTGTCTGCGTTAAGCAAAGCTAATGCAATATTGCTGAAATGTTAAATATTAGTAATTAATTGAAATTGGTTCATTACATTATTTTATTACAATGACTGTAAAAGCGCCTCATCTCATAGGTCATAATTTGTTAGTTTGCAATTCGGTATTAACGTTCATGTCTGAATAGCAATCAATCCAAAGGATGGTTATCCTCAACTCTTCCATTGGATACAAAAAGCTTTGATTTGAAGATGAAGCGATTAGTCTGGACGAGGAGTGAAACAGTTTGATTTTTTCTCACTCACTGTACAAGAATAAGTGATTAGAAAAGTAAGTCCGCATGCTAGCAGCACAATGAGCTTATTAATAACACTTTTCATAGCATCCAAGGAAATATGAGGATATATGAAGTTAAGCTACCTTCGTACCTAAGTAACTTTAATATCATCGAAGTCGTGAACAAGACAGAGACAAAACAGATAAAAGAATCATTTTCTATATCTTTCATTAACAGAAAAATGAAAAATATTCCATTCATCAAGAATGTAATTCATCACCGGTTAGGGTCGAATTCTGTTGAACGGAAAACTGTTTCAAGCAAAAGTGATAAAGGTAACTAAGCACATTAAGGTGCGCGCCTAGGAATATTCCCATGAAGAAACGGATATGAAAAACGTCTAACGGGACCGAGACTTGCCAGGAATCTTCCGAACGGTATGCCTAATTGTTTTAGCACGATAGCTCAATTGGCTAGAGCTGTCACCCGGAAATTGGAAGATCCGTGTTTAAGTCCAGGTCAGACCAGGAGTAACAAATTTCATTATCATCTCCAATGATGTATGATAATAATAGATCCTTGGGTTACCGAAGTTTCTCTTTCTACATGATGGATTTCCACCACATCTCGCCTGACTCTGTGAATTTCTCTTTCAGGCTGCAACGGTTCTGTTGTTAAATTAAACTAGGAAACGCTGCATTAAGGCATGTTATACGTGATGCGCTGTCAAGATGTACGTAAAGGGTGACTGTGTAGTATACAATTCCAAGAACCTAAAGAGAGGAGAACAGAAGAGCACTTAGTAGTTATCGTGAAAGAACACGGGTATCGGTGAGTAAGTATGCCTGACCATTCACATTTCAATGAAAAGTTACTCTCTGTAGACAAGAATTTTTCGTAAATATTTTTGCTCTTGTGCATACAATAGGAATCTTGGCTTCTCTTTTCATAATGTGCTTCGTTTACAGTTATTCCTGTATTTATGTTCCCGTCTTACGATTCAAAGGTGTTCTTCAAACAACTCAAACAGAAAAACCTCACTTATTTGCCTGCAAAACTGGTCGAAGAAAGGATTTGAATTACCATCATTTGTGCCGCGGCACGAAAACATTTTAGCACGGCCAGACGCCTGAAAACACTCAACAGTGCAGCGCTTGTTAGCGCGGAAGAAACGCGCGTAGTTCGGCGGGGAATACATTCTCTTCTCAAATCCCGATTATCTCAGGGCACCTCTTTTGCATGGCGCGTCGTCAAAAACCATTTAGTTACGCAGCACCGGAGATTCACCCCGTTTTCTTGCTTACTAGCTGTCCCAGAAGATGTCTGACATGACAAGATGAATTCACCTAGCAGACGCCGTACGTCTACTCAGTTTCATAGAGGTTATCACGAACGCCACTTGCAACGCCTTATCCCCCCGCAAAGACTCACACTTTGCTCGTACCATTGATTAGCTCTCAGTTCACACAGAATCTTGCGAATACAATCTCGGGAAGTCACGAGCCAAGTCTTGCAAACTAATCACGATCCGCCATCCCACACCGAGAAGAATCCACGTTGAAGCACGCACTGCTTCTTTGCGGTGTATTCTCCTCATCGAAAACGGGTTGACAAGGATGCGCCGATTTGATTACCTCTCCTCCGATACCAGTTTTTTTGTATTTATGTATCGGCTTTCCTAAGTTTCGGGGCGGTTTTTGGCATTGATCCATCAACTTTGCTCGTGGTATACCTGATAGAACTATCAAGAGAACATCCTGTTTGGCGGAATTAGTTAGGTTGCGTATGATTTCAAGTGATGTCCTGGAATATATGAGAATTCCCTAAATCTAAATGAGTGACAAAATAGAACGACTAATAGTTAAAAGGCCAAATTAGAAAGTTCTTAACTATCGTATTTGTCTACTTAAATTTTACGAATATTTTATGGTAATAGCACCAAACATCTTTCATTTCAAGCAAGAGGTTATTGCAATTTTTTAATGGTTGTTACAAAAATTTACCATTGCGACATTCCAGTATCTCATTCAAAGGTTATCTTATCCTTCTTTCTCTTAAATTGATAAATATCAAGGGAATGTATTAATGGATACGAAGATTTAATATGAGTAAAGTAAACAATATACTCGCTAATTATAGATACGTGAATTACGTAACCTTTGATTATCTTTTGCGCATACTTCAAGGGTAGCTTTTCCAAGATTAACCTTTATAATACATTTGATAATGCAAACTGAATGATTCAGGCATCCTCATGGGAATTTTAAGAATGAATAAATGAAATTTTTTATGTGATGAATTTTTAGCTTCTCTAGCAGGAAAGGATGTCTATAAAGAAAGAATTGAGAAGACCAAGTTAATCCGCTAAACACGGAAGGTGATTCATTGTACTCTGCGAATCAACCTTCGTAACAATTTTTCTGGTGCTTCGTTCTCATTTAGATTGAGCTTTCAGGTCTCAGTTATCGATATACAAAAGCTTTTGACTGTCTGACTGATCATCATCACCATGAAGGCCGTCCAAAACCAATCGCGAAGGATCCCAAGAGTTTGACGAGAGCTCACCCCCGTACTTTTTTATCAACCTTCTTTATTTCTCTCTTCCGTCACCCACTCCGCCGGCGGACTGATTGATAAGATGAAAACTTCTCCCTGTCAGCTTCAGAGCGGAGGGCGGAAAAATATCTCGCCAGGCTACGTAAAAAAACGACGGAGCGAGGAGCACATTTTCAAATCCGGGCCGATATATTCATGGGAACGAAGGATCGGGGAAATGTTTGGATGCACGAGATTGGATTTTGACGGACTGGAACGTCGTAGCGAGAATTATTTCCCTTCGCTAGATGATGCTCAAACGTCGAAAACGTGCGCGCGTCTTGAAAGGTCTACGGGCAGGCGTTCATTGTACCCCGGAAATGTTGAGGGTTTTTCGTTTTTACCAACTTGATGTGGAGAGTTGCTGAATATATTTTACGCCCGCGCAAGAAGTTTTCGTATTTAGCGAGAATTGATCGATGCCCGGACGAAATATAGTTATTGTTCAGTGAGAGGGAATGGAATGTTTTTGACGATGAGAAGGCTATGCACACAGGAAAACGGGTAAGGGTGACTTTGCGCAAGATGGCGCGCACCCAGGAAAAATCCCAAGGAACAATGGACTTGAAAAAGGTCTGACGGGACCGGGAATCGAACCCTGGTCTCCCAATTGCCGGTCCACAAAGTCTCCCGAATGGCTTGGAGAAATGTTCTGCCGGGATAGCTCAACGGACAGAGCACCTGATCGGCAATTGGGAGACCCGGGTTCGATTCCCGGTCCCGTCAGACTCTTTTCAAGTCCATTCTTCCTAAGGTTATACACGTTGATAGAGTGTCGAAGATTGCAGCGGTGGAGAATCTTTCAACATTTCGTACCCGATTGAGTGATTCCATTGGGCAGAGCCGCGCCTAGCCTAACTGCCGCCTGGATGCGAACTATATCCAGATGTATGTATAATTTATATATTTAAGGTCGTGCCGAGATACTTTCCCATCTGAAGCGAGAAGTAAAACCTTTGTTATGTTCCCAAGACATTTTCATTTAGTGAAAATCATTTGAAGGATAGAGAAGCATCCCCTTACTTCAATGTAATATCTCTCTCCAAATGACGGACATTAAATCACGGTTTGAGTACTATTACTTTACGTTGAGTACAATCAGAGCCGCTCCCGGTCTATCTGCCGCCGGGATGAGTACATAATTTGCCGCCCCTTAAAAGAAAATACCAAAACCACACATTTCTTGATTTGCAGGTAAAAATTATTTCGCAAGACTGAGAAAAACCAGTGTTCTATGACTTCGTTTCTCAGCTTACATTGGTTACAAAAAATCAGTAACAATTAATTATGCATGTTCAGTATACTGACTTAGTGAATGGTCAATATGAATCAATAGTTCACATTACTTTTGAGTGTCATTATCTTAGCAGCAACAGTATCCGGAAGTGTCAATAAAACTCGCACAGCTATTTGCAAATTAGAAAAGACTCCGATCAAATCTCCGATGAATATATGCTCCAAATCCTGCAGGTGATTTATTCTTGGTACCAGAAAATCCTTTATCGAATCCCATTCTACGATTAAATCCGCTGCACAAATATTCCTTTCTCGTCTTGAGTTATTCGTAATTATTTCCTCTAAATGTTTGCAAATCTTTAATTTCACATCACAATCTTTCCTAGATATGTCGTATATATCACACAGAAAACAACAAATAATGTTGTTATAGTAATAATGGTTGTCTACGCTTCTTTTGCCTACTTTTAGATTCCGTCGCCCGGGTGCCATGCACCACTTGTACACACAGGACGGCGCTGCTTTATCATTGGGTATTCTAAGTTTGTAAGCATCGAAGAAGAGAGGAATATACGTGAATAATTTTTCAAAAATAGAAATCCCGTTTACCAAACTATGGTGATGAGTCCCGAGTGTACCGTCATGAACAGCAAAATTAATAGAAGTTTTAATTTATTGACGTCTACTACATGTGGATTAAATTCTGTGACAATGCCAATTTTTAGTGTGATTAATTCGTCTTTCGTCTCAGTCAGATACTTTTAGAATTAGTGGGCGCCCCTAACGATGAAAATGAATTAGCATCCTGGAGGTATTACTCAAATTATTACAATCATTTCATCAACAGTGCTTTTGCACAGATTTGATTCCATATCGCGATAACTACGACTCATAATTTATGAACCATAAATCCACCTAATTCGCTCAACAAATTCCTTAATGCATCACTTTATCACCAGTTTAAATCCATTCGATGAACGACCTCGCACTTACAATAAAAGTAACGCATAACGAACCATGCGTCATTAACAAGCGAGCTTATTTCCATTTAGATAAATAATCAGAGAGAATTATTCATGAATCGAAAACAACCAATCGGTTCAATGCCGCAACATCATCGTCCGACTTCAAAGAATCTTTCATTGGATTTAATCGCCCCGATTCCGAATAATTAGCGAAATTACTCGAGTGACGAAAGATATCCGGGATAACTAAATCCTCCCAGATGCCATCCACATCTCCCTTACAAAATACCTTTCAGGGGTCTCGGATGCAAACGCCCTTTATCCTCAGCGGTAAAGGGATTACCGTGGAAAGAGCACTAGTGTCCCGAGGTTGCGTGTGAAAGGCGACCATAAACTTAATGCGAAAGGAATGCGAAAATTCCTCTTCCACAGAACGCAAACACGCAAAGGATTTTTCCAAAATATCGTCCGTGCTGCGACCTCGACTTCGTATTGTAGCCTTTTGCCTTTCTCTCACCTAATCCTCCACATTCTCTTCCTCTATCCCGCACGCACTCATTTCATCTCCTCCGATTGCATTCTCCGACTGTCTCATATTGTTAAGTGGCGAAAATTTTTATACTTCTCGTTTCCTCCTAAAAGTTTCATAAACGTCTTCTATCTTCTGATTTTTTCTAATTGTTCCGGAATTTGACAGGAAATCTTTGATTTCCATATATGAGAGTGATATTTCACTTTTATTTTACCTTTTGGGTGATATAGCAAGAGTAGTGGTCACCAAATCTCTTACCTACCGCCCAGCTTTGCGTAGAATACTTTCCCTAGTGCCCACCGAAATCCTAATAACTAAATTCAGCACTTATGGAAGTAATGACATGAAAAGAGTTTATAAGAATAATAATGTTTATCGATTCAACACATTTACATAATACAGCCAAACATGGCTGTGAGAATGTCTTCATCAAGTACACCTAAAACAAAAATGAAAATTTCATAAATAATGTCTTCTACAGAATTACAATGCAAAAGTGACTACAGGATAATTAGGTGAATATATTAGAGAATTTTGTATGTTGTAATATTAATATCTTTGTCCCTTTATATAGAATTATCAATCTCATGGAAACAATTTTCTAAGAAATTCATTTTTGTAGTCGTCGTTCTTGCAGGAGTGGATCTGCAATTCCTTAATTACGAATTTTCACTTGCACATTAATTTCATTTTCGGCTTCGCCTGCCTAGTTTATTATCCAGGAAATACTCACCGCCAACCTGAACATTTGAAACGTCCACTAGTCAGTGGTAGTAACCAGTTTTGAGATCACTCAGGTCCAGCATTATAACATATACTTAAAAAGGGCTTAAACTAATGTTCACTTTATGGCATTATATGGATTTATGCATTCGGTTTGATAGAATTAAAGTGAGGATTACAGTTAAAATCCATCATATTTATATTTAAACTCTTACAAACCATTATAAATACTGGGTCCTAAATTGAACCTTGGCTAAAGTTCATTTTAAGTAGGTATACATCATAAAACCGGGACTGTGATTGACAGAAAATTATGTGTTCAGTGTATAGGAAAACGAATCAGCCCGGAACAAAATAAAAAAAAATAATTTGACATACGCTATTTATCCGAATTATTACAAAGCTATCAGATACCCAGTGGGGACCTACATTTATGAAAATTGCAAAATGACCTCAGCTGTCGAAGCGACCTCATAAAAAATAATGGAACCACATTAAACTATAGAAATTAATAAAAAAAGGCCTTGAATCGTTTTATTATAAACTTACTGAGATAAAGGACTTACAATACAATTGTAAGCAATTCGTTCAGGATAAAACGTTTTTCTTCGGATTCATAAGCAGTTGTACTCCTCTGAATTAGTCAATGAACTGTTTAAAATGAGGTATTCGGATGAACTTAGATTTACGTATTTTGTTACCAAATCTTTTGGTTAAATTTAATCTTGATGTGATGTGCATCAGTCAGGGTACTGATCCTCATGTGGAGCTGGGTTCCATAAAGGAGGATAATCGTAAAGGATAAAACAGGCAAAGACGCAGAAGAGGAGAGTAAGAAGTGATGAACCTAAGTTAACTTCCGCTCTATTTCCTTCACTATTCCTTTTCTTTGGATTTTGCTTCTCATTTTCAAGAACCGGTATTTTCTCAACTCCTCCTGGGTTCGTTGTCCACTGATTATTCATTCCTATCCGCTCGGATGATCACACACCTTCGCTCCATCTTCCCCCTGAGTCTCCATCTCGAACACCTTCGCAAATGCAATTTAAAATTCACTGTGGAAGAGTAAATTGTAATGATAGGTAGAAAGAGACCTTAATGGCCGTTCAAGCTTTTGGATAGGAGGTACTGAGTTAGGTAAAATTAAAATTAAAAAAAACGGAACTATCTTTAATATAATCACGAGGATGCATACACAGATGGTTATCCTTGGCAATGAATTATCTCTCATGTGTATAAAGGCTTTAATGGTGAATAAATGGTTTATATAAATAAGCAAAAAAATAATGTAATAACATAATATCATAGAGCATGTATAATTCTCTCATTCACAACATCTTATAAAGTTTCGATTTATATTTTCACCATTATTTAGAAATAATATTTAACGTTTGTATAAACAGGCAAAGACACTCGTAATAAAAAGTAATAGTACGCAAACCTTGATTTGAGGTCCATCATTTGGAGAGAAATGTTAAATTACAGTAAGTAATCAACAAATTACAGCTTAGGAATCTCTATCCTTCTCGAATGATTGTCAGTAAATTAAAATGTCTTGAGAACATAAAAAAGGTGTTCCTTCTCGCTTCAGATGATGAAGTAGCTCGGCTACTAAGTATATAAATTATTCACGAATTATACATAAATTACACATAAATTATACATTAATTATACATATATCTGGATATTGTCGTCTTTTCGTACATATCCTTTTCAATACCTAACAAAATACAAACAGCAAAAAACAAACAACGAGGAAGAATATACCCATACTATTACCAGGATTCGATCTCGTAATACATCGTTCGCGATATGCCGAAAGGCGGGGTCGCAGGGTTAATGTGAAAATGTGGATATTCATAAATAACAGCTTCCATAAACATTTTCGTTCTTACACACTTGAAACTTTTCTAGCAAATAAATTAATGAGTTTTTAGTTCCTGTTTGGCCATATTGTGGAATAGTTAATTTTAATAAGATAAAAAGTATCAAGAAAAGATTTCGACAAATAATTACTAAGTGATACCTCCGCTCTTTCGGCATCTTGATCGATAAAAGGCGCGGACATATTTCTCTCGCTCATCCAACGTTTTGTAACCTATATTTTACATCTGATCTGTGATAAATATGTTCTTGGGAAACCCGTTAACGGAGGCGCTAACCTTTCTAAAGCATCATTTCCTAAGACAAGGTATCCGAAAGCTCACTTTGAAAAATCTCTTTTCGGAAAAATTTCCATCCGACATATTCGATTCGAAAGTATGTTTCCTAGGCATAGATAAGTGAGAACGTGCGTCTCGGGTAGAAAGGAGATGGGTGTGACACGTGGAAGCTAGGATAGGAGCCGATAATAGAGGTGTAGAGATGGATTCGGCGATAAGGAATTCGGGTAGAAATGAAATAAACTTAAATGTGGAAAGCGTGAACTTCTATCTATATAAAAGATAAGAGACTGGAAGATCGATAGAGAAACCGGCAGATACGGGGAAGTTATTGTGAAAAGCCAGGCGCGCGTGCGAGGTCGATATTAATCTGTCCAGATAAGCTATAAAAGCGAGGAAAGTAAGACGCTAATTTAAAATAATTCTCCGCACATCTTACGTTCAATCTTGAGTAATTCGCGAGTACATACATCTGGAAATTTATGTACCCTGATATCATCGATGAGATGGACATTATTAAACAAGAAAGAAAGTTATAGAATTCGTGAGTGGGAAAAAGGAAACGCGAAATATTCTTGAATACAACAACAATGGAAAAACGGAGGGGAAATAGTTGAAATATATTTGGAATTTATGCGCCGAAAAACATTTTTACGAAGACAAATAATGATATGAGAATACAAGATAAGTAAAAGACGTGTAGCCACATACTTTACCTATCAAAGACTTCCATTCTATATTATAATAAAGGACTTTATTCAGGGCGAGATTGAGACTAACAAGTCTCTTCTTACGTCTAACCCGATAAACTACGGATAATAAACTAAATTATATTCAACATATTAAAACGCTCTATTAGAGTGAACTTTTTACTATAAAGAAGTTCACTCTAATGGAGCGTTTTAATATGTTTAATATTAATAATTACCACCAATTAGGTTAGCCCTGAGTCTGTATCGTAAATTATTTTCATTAGATAAGAAATATTTTCACGATTTGACTTTTGTTTGTTTGTGCATGATCATTCTAAGTATCAAACTCAAGGATAAATAATAGTAATTCATTTATATCCTGCGTATATGTGAAGTCATCATCTATTCCCCTAATCCCCTCTCCAAAAGCTTTGGAGGGGGATTAGGAAAAGATGAGGAGTGATGTATTTAGGTCGTATTTTCCTCTCTGAGACAGTGCTATATGAAATACTCATATCGTATTATACAATATTTGTATAAATGGAGGTCTAAAATGAATCACCGATAGCCCTATGAATAACGCATAAATTACAATTCGATTAATCGTGACCGGAATGAGGTTTATTAAGCAGAATGCATCAGAACCCAGAATGCATCAGATTTTGTAATATCGCAGCCAGGAATACGACTTATGTTAGACGAAAGTGAATGAAATGTATATTTATTTATATCCTGTGCCAAAAGAAAAATCATGATTCAAATGATACATATTCATCGACATAAAGATGTACTATAAATGAGAATTTGTCATTGAAAGACGTAGAGGTTTAATAGCCTCTGTCACATGGGCTTTTAACTCTCTTTGAACGGAGAAAAAATAAAATCTTTGAGGCAACACTATCTTAATTCTGAAGTTGTTAATTACTGACGAAAGATACTGGTATAAAAAGAAGTAGCGAATCTCCAAAATGTACGGCTATAAAATAAGCTTTTGCTTATTAATATTCCCACCTTGCATGTTGATGTTCATTAGTAGTATGATTGCCCCACAAAGCACATTTATAAATGTTTAGTAAATCTCTCGTTAGGAAAAAGGTTATATTTTATCACATTAAAGATATTCAATAGGAGGGAAGTTTTGGTATAAAATAATCATTTTGAATCAGCTTGACCATACATTGCCTTGTGCTAAACAGTGGGAGCGATGATGTTTACAAACATAGTCACTTATGTGACATAAAGGACAAATTTTTTTCTGAGCGTAACTTTAATTAAGCGAAAAAGTTAATGAAATGTTTACCATTCAATTTAAGCAGTTCCAGTGTCATAAATGGCATTAAACTCTTTCACGTGAATCTCCAAATGGACCGAAAGTAAAGAGATATTCTGCTTCCCACTCAATCACGATCTGTGAAAAGGTTCTCCGGATACATTTAAATAAATTTCGAGACGAATCAGATATCGAGAAAGGTTGTGCAACGTGCGGTGTACCATTTGCTATTAAGTCGCAGGTGATACGTTTACCGACATTCGGTGACCGACTTGTTAAGCAGAGCGCGCGTATTAATTCAAATGAGCCATAGAGGATCATGAAGGGAATTACTTTCGTTTCAGAACTCTATTAGAGCATGACGAGTGAACGAATGATTATTTCGCGGTATAAACACGGGAACTTTTAATGCGGAATGTTGTGAAAGAGATTCATTTGAAAGCTGAGATTACCCGTTTAACTTTTAGATACTGTCGTGGACCAAATAATCGTATAGATTCAGAACATTACTTAAATTTAACTTACATTCATTCGAATCATTCGTTCAAATTCATTGGTTTGAATTTTTTCCAAAATATCGCCGTAATTCTGTACTTTCACTTGGCAAAAAGCAGCTTGGTTATATCTAAATTTTCTCGAAGAGACACATGAATATACTGAAGCACATATGGGCTTATATTCTATCAAAAGTATCACTTCTCTATCTTCGAATTTATCTATAAATCCTTAATAACTTTTACAAGAAAGAGCAGCATTTTTAAGCATAGTAAACATTGTTATTCTACTCAGAAAATCCCTTCTTTTCCCTTGTTTTACTTTCATCTTTCGTTATTACAACATTTCTCTATTTCCTAGTAAAAACAGAGTTGTTATTTCTGATTTTTTGCTGTATTTCAATAGGCAGGGAAAATATTTGCGATTTCACATTTACAATGAAAGCAAATGAGCTAAAGAAATCTTATACTACAGGACGAAGGATTATTTATCAATCATACTTGTTTCGCAAGAACTACTGTATGTAAAAGTAAAATTTGAAGGGTTCTCCTATAATCTGCGTGACTACCAAAATTAACCTTAATATCTGAAGAACACTTTCCTTTCCAAGAACCGTAAACATCCGTTCCATTAAAATTGATTTGATTGTTATGCATATGGCATTGCTTAGAGTTGGAACAGGGAAATGAATCATTAAGAAATAGTTATAGCTAACTCGAAAAAAGGTATTGCTCTCTTAAGGTGTGCGGTTCATCACGCACGGCTAAAGGGATAAAGATTTCATATACATGAGGATTCGGCGAAAACTAGGACGGATTCGTTGTTTAATCATATTTTGCCATCATAGAGCAAACGCAAAATGTTATAAATCGAAAATTAAATAATCATCTACATTAAAATCAGCAGTAGCAAATCAGCTTTTCTCGAAAACAATGGGATTTTCCTTTCTGACTAACCTTAATTATCTCGAACCAATATTAATGATACCAGCGATCGCACCTCAATGATAATCATCTTTACAGTTATAAGAGTACTTGCAATAATTAACGTAACATGTTGAATTGATCCCAATATTTCCGAAAGAAGTTTTCTCCAGGATGGTTTTGTATGTCACAAGGAGATAATAGTTCTTTTCTAGGGATGAATTCCACATTTCCTGCGGAGCCACTTTAACGAATCCATTGTCAAGGATGGGTTATTATGAGACAAATAGCACAAAGGTTCAAAGAGGACCAGAATCCTCTGCTAAAGCTGAAATCTGAGAACTGAAGTCGCGTTTTGTTACTCCTTACACTGCTCGAAACTCAGTTAAATGTCAAACCAACTCCTCTTGCAAGATTTAGAATAGTTCTCAGAAACTTCTCGCGTTTTCACTTCGTCCTTCGGTTACTTTTTCATAACTGAATTCGAAATTTGGAGTTTTAATTCCTAATTGGATGGACACAATTTCAAGCGATGAGTTAGGATGAAATTGAAACCCCTTCTAAATTACGGCACCATTTAGAGAAAAATCTCTTCTTAATGTACTTAAGTAAAATCGGGGTAAATTATTTCCACGTTGATTAATTTTCATAATTATAGTATAATTACAGAGCAGCACGATGAGATTTAGTTTAACATATTTTAGCAAACGAAATTTCAAAGTTACATGTTCTCTATGTTGTTTGAACGTGATCGAATTTTTTTCTATTTTTCGAAGAAACGTATTTTGCGCGACAATAGTATCTCTGGAGCTAACAAAGTAAAATATATTAGATGGATCTATAAAAATGGGCCTAATGATGCCCTCTAGTCTAGTTATAAAATAATACTAACATTTTCCCGCGTCCTATATATTCTAATTCTGATGCTGTTGGAAAATTGGCTTAATTTGCGAGCAATCGATTCCATTATCATTTAATCCTGTTAATTGAATTAAAATTTGTTTTAAAAATAATTAAGTTCATTCACGAGGTAATTAAAATATTGTTTCGATATTGATGGCGCAAGGAAATAAAAGGTAGGCTAATGCGATAAAATATTGACTGGTGTAGGTCTAAATTATTTTTCATAATTAATACTCAGAGAGATAAGGGAAATCTCTTTTAATCTCTTTTAATTATAAACGCATGCAAGTCACACTGTTAATTTAAACACGAATCCGGAACGTAGTTTAGTCTTCTAAACACTCATTGAAGTGGAAACACTCATTGGATTAGATAGGATAGAAATAATGAAATTTTTTATTGAAGTTAGCAATAGACGGGAAAATAAATAAAAATATTTAAATGTATAAAAGAATTCCTACGAACAAGTGAAATTGATACGCATTAATCGATAATGTTACTTACAATCCTAAATTTTAAGATTGAGAGGCGTAAAGCCACCCAGAAAATTCTCACAACGCCACAACTTGGATAACAACCTTTTGGTAGTACTTTCATCAACATATATCGAAATAGATCAGAGCTTTTCATTACTTGCACTGAAAGTAAGTACATATTTTCCGTGTTACTTCCATAATCCCATAATGCGTTTAGCTTTCAGCTCTCATATTTGAGCTACATACTATTACCCAAGATTTCGCCGTAGCACGATTAAAAATATCACTTCCCATTCAACACAAAGAGTTTTCTCGAGAGTCGGAGTACGTAATAGTAAGACTTGAGTGAGAGTGGGCTGAAAGAAAAAGGAGAAAAATGAAAAAGAAAGCAGAATGCATTGAATGAAATCAAAAGAGAAGGGACATACGAGGCCTGAGTAATAAAAGAAGGCGTTGAAAAAGATATATGGATAGCGAAAGCCGTATTCAAGGATAAGAAAGTTTGAAGGAGAATTGAGGACGAAAGAGGGTTCTACACAGTGCGCCCGTTGAGTGCAATGGAAATTTTAATTCGAACTAATTTTAGTAAACAATCAGTAGCATATATATCTTGAAATCCTCATCTAAGGATTAACTGTTGCGATAGGAGAAGAGATTGAGAATGCCATGCATTAGGCACGCATACGTTTCTTTGTAGTGCTTTTATTACCAGATAATTATACTACTGCTGGTAATAATCATATATATAAAAAGCAAATGTCTGTCCGTTCGTCTGTCCGTCCGTCCGTCCGTCCGAGGAATCTACCAACTAAAGAAATATTTGTAATTAAGATTCTACCTATTTATAGAAAGATTATTTCAAAGTAGTAAGGAAATAAATAAGTAAGTGCCCTATACGATCACCGTACTTTAATATACATCATATATAAAAAAAGCAAATGTCTGTCCGTCCGTCCGTATGTCCGTCCCCGTATTTATCTCAGAAACGGCTTGACTTAGAGATCTGAAACAACTGCGTTGTGTTTCTACGATGCTGAAACCCCCAGGAAAACTATTCTCATCTCCGTAAAGGCCCGGGTTCGAACCCAGGAGCACAAAATACGTTTCCATATGAAATATACGTAAAATAGGTTGTCCTTACCTGCAGATGTTGTTTCTTTTACAAAATTGAATTAGAAACAATGGTCTTACGAAATTGAAACAAGTGTATAAAAAAGGAAAATGATCATAGATTCTTATTTTAGTCGTGAATCATTCATTTAAACTTGAATTTACGAGAAATTTTATAAAATACACGGAAAATTCGTAAAATTTTTGGGTGATAAACAACCCATCCCTTTGGCGACTAAGGCAATTGTTGAATGTTGATTTCATGAATCATCCCATGTAAGTGCTCGGGGATAATCAGTTCTTATAATTTTTTAAAAGAAATTGAGTAGTAAGGTAGGCTTTCATGACTCGAAAACAGTAGAATAAATATTATAAATAATGGTAAGAAATATATTGAGTTATTATGATCTTACGGCAGAATTTTTTTGTGCTTAGGAGAACCAGATGTATATGACAATAGATATATTTTTAAAGTAAATTAAGTTCCGTCATGTTTGACGGGGGCATTTACTATATAGCACTGTAATAATAAGGTAGCAATGCTATATTACTAATAGCAATCTTCAATAATGTTAATAGAATCATACTTGACCACTATTTAATACGATAGACATAAATCATAGCATCCACTCATAAAATTTTGTTTTCAAAATACCATAACTGATTTCTGCTCTAACAATACGTATTTGAATTAATTATTATTAGTATTACACTCTCTCAATGACGTTAGGCCAAATTGGCCTCCCTTCCACCAAACCTCTATCGTCATTACTTGAGAATTCGTCTCGGGAGTATGAAAATTTAAGGAATAACAAGTGTGAAAAATTTGCACCTTTACCTCAATCCTTATGAAAATTTAATTGCTATGAAATACACCAGTTGATGCCTAGAAAAACCATGAATATAGAATCGAAATTTCGTAAAAATTCGAGATATTGTTAAAATAATCAACGCCCTCGTTATCAGATCCTCGCCATAAGGCCTTCTATATAAGTAGATTCAAACTGGTCGCAAATATAATTATTTTCATTTATGCAATCAGTCAGATTTTGTAAATAGTAGAAATTCAACCATTATCTCCTAGCTCCACATGCTCTACACGCATTTGATTTGGTAAATAGATATAGGCGAGCCACTCTTTAACGTAAGTTTTCGATCTCGAGAATGTAAAACCGCGCAAATTGCGCAGCGCATTATACATTATGTGCCCACCATTGAGAAGCAAGTTGCTCACTTTCAGTACCACTTGCGACGCCGTAATTCTGGGACCCGAAAGGGGCGACACCCAGCTATACATTTTATCGCAGGTATTGCGTCCTCCCATTCCTTACGACATCTAATCTACGAGCACGCTTAAAGGGCAAGACGTTCGGTTGCTTTACAGGTTCACCTTGCTTTGCCAAGACCGCAGTCGGTGTACATACCTCCACCGCAGTTTTCCATCTTCGCAGCAATATTGCAATCATATTTGTCGAGAAGGCGTGACTATGCGAAGTCTCTCCGTAAAATGCAGCCGCGAAAATGTCTCAGGACCATTTAAGGATTCGCTCGAGGAGAGCATAACGGCGAGGAAATTCCCACGCAGACGATGCACACAATGGAAAGTAATAAAAGAGTAAAAAGGTTTAAGGCGTGATTCAAGAGCGGATGAAGGAACTAGATTACTCGGAAAACGGTGACGGATACGTTGCCACTATTCAGAATTCCTTCAGAAATTTGAGGAGGGAGGATTATTTGCAACTTGTTATCTTCAGGTAAGGGCATGGGTAAGAAATTGTCCACGTACATACGAGCAAAGGCACGCAACTGAAAACGCTGAGGATAAAAGGAATTACAAAATATCGACGTTAATACGACGTTATCGACGGCATAGGTGTTTCACATTCTAACCTTTCTGATGAACATAAGCCCATAATGTGGAAGACTGGTGCATTGGGTGTTGTGGAAAACCGGTTTTCGTGCATGCCCTGTAACCCGCCGAATAGTAGCATTGTATGTAGATATTATTTCTATATTTATTTTTATATTATATGTAGATTAATTAATATTATATGTACATTGTATGTAGCAGCATGATATCCAGAATTATATGTAGACAGGGGTTCGAGTACCAGTCATGGCGAAGGTTTTTACTTCCTTCTATCTTTTGTTATCTTTGAATGAAGAACTTTGGAATTCTTACTCCATGATTGAAGTAGCACTACCCTGTATAACAAACGGGAAGCCCAGAAATCGGTAATCCGGAGCTTCTCGTTTGTCTCTGAGCGCGAGTTCCGCTTGCCGAAAGACGGCTTACGGAATGTTTTTAAACTTTTAATTCATATACAGCCGTGTTCCAATCTTCATTTTCTTATTACCTTGTAGATTGCATACCTGCTGATGCTTATATTAAAGCATAAGTTTCCCTCGATAAGGAAGTGGAAATAAATAATTAAGTTAAAAGGAAATGTTACTCACCGTAACGATTAAACTTTGGGCCCCGGGGGCTGAGGTGGCATCAGCACGCCCCTGATAAAACCATTGATGATATCCAATGAAATTTACCGACGTTTAACGTGTGTGCGCCAATTCTTCTGGATATTTGTTGTAAATGAGTTCAGTTGGTTTTTGGTACTTAATTTTCTTCCTGATTGTTTCGTAAATTAGAACGCCCGAAATAAAGTTGCATTTTGCTCTTTTTATTTTTCATCTTATTTCACAAAAATAAGCCTAAAGGAGGTTGTGATACAATATTTCTACAACTACATATGTACCCTGCAAGCCGCCTTTCGGCGTTTGTCAGAGGATGCATCGCCATGGTTCTACTTTCGTTATCGATTACTTTTGCGTATCGTTTACGGGAAAAAATTAATTCTTGAAGTGAATTGTTCTGACATCAATTTCCCTTCCAAATGGTATCAGAACAGCCCAAGCCACAGGGAGAACGCATAATATTGGCTACAAATTTTAAAAATATATGCATGTAAAGTATATTTGATCGTTAAATATTTTGAGAAGAATCTAAGAAGTTACTATCGACGAAATCGTTCATTGATTGCGATAGCTATGAACCGTTTGGTTCGTAGTTTAAGACCATAATTTTCCCATTAAATGATAAATATAATTCACGTATGTGTCTTCTCGGAAGATTCCACCATTTCCATGTACATGTATGTACAAAAGAAACGAATATAAGGAAAAGCGAACTTCTATCTCTGTTCAGCTACATGAAAGGAATTACCCTTTACAGCTACAGTTTCTGATTTTTTTCCGACGTGTCCTTAATTTAGATAAAAAGTCTAGAGGAACTCACTGTAATAGCTCAGAGGGGCTCTTCTTATGCCTTCACACAAGTGTTCGTAATTGAGGGAGTTTTCACTTTCATACAAAAAACTGAAAACGTGACTGGCAGTCATTCCCTTAGATTGTTGTTGAGTCATCGTTTGGGCATCTTCCCGCGATTTGGTGAAGCTTTCAACCCCATCAAGGGATTAAGTAGTCAATCTGCCGTTGAATTTAGGAAAGGAATCATGGGATGTTCGTAAACTTATGTAAATTGTACTTTTCCAACTCAAAATTTACAATTTTCAGACAATTTACTCTCTGAGAAATCTCAAAAGTTAATTAGAGCACCTCGGAACATGATTTTTCGAGCCGTCTTAGGGGTTTCGAGCTCGTATGTGCCGTTATCACGCCACGAGCAGTTAGACAGCTATATTTCTAAGTTTTCACCCATACAAAGCGCTTAAGGAAAATTCGCAGATTCGTAGTGGATAAGGTTTATATAAACCAGGAGCCACTGCAAATTATTACATCCGGCTCCGCCGGAGCGAACACCTTGCGTTAAGGAAAATTCGCACAGTCAGTTATATTTCATTTATAACTTGATTTGTCTGACTTTTATTGGTTTAAATGCTTCTTTTATGCAAAATGGAAGAATATTGGATAGCATAGAATGACTTCTAGAGTAGCACAATAGCCCATGATCGACGAAGTGGAAATTTTATATCAAAGAAGGCATTAAGTAGAAAACTGATTAATAGAAGAGTTTTAGCTTAATAAGCTTATTTATCGTTAAAATTTCTAACTCACAACATTCAAACATATTTCCTCAGCCTTATTCACAAATATGAAGTTCCGATTTTGTCGCCTCTGATATGCCATTCATCGATCCCTCCTAAAGTGCGTCCCCTTTAGAAACTTTTCAATGCATATTATCCAAATCTACCGACCTATATGCGACTTGTAGTGTAATCAACGTTTTTGTGCTATATTACCCATTAGGACGATGATGAAACAATCGGGCTCTTAGCTACTGAATTCCAAATATTGAAGGAAACGATTCGAGCCTGCGAAGACAGCCGGAACGAAACAACTTCAACGGATGGATCGATGTTAGATGACAATATATTGCTAGAATGAAATTTCATTTATTTACCCATGTATGACAATACTTTTTCTCGGCGTTTTTAACTTTCAATTTTAGAATCACCGTCTGTCTCTTTCTGGAATTTTAACGCATATGAAGTCGCATCTTTGGTCTTCTAAATGATACACCGATAACATTGAGAGTTTCAGCTTTTGCTTGGAGATGTTCCACACTGATGAAAGGATATTTAGCAAATCTATGATACAATTACAGTAGCGACGCAGTCCAACAGATTTTCCGCTTTCATCAAAGACCATTAGGACTTCTTTTATCAACAGAGCACTATTTCAGTTAAGAGTGTTGTCCCCCTCCCGATTCTATTTTTCCGTTCCCTTGTTGCCCCTATTTCTTTCTCATTCCAACCAATTTCGTAGACCCACCCTTCACCTTTCACCTAACACCGCTTTGTTTTCAATGTGTCACTTTCACTTAACGTGGCGTTTTCTTTTCCGCCTAACGATGATGCTCATAAATCTAATCATAGGTTGTCACAGAAAATTCTGTAGCATTAGCTAATGAACTTTCCACTCTGAGTGGATACCTCAACAAATCCTCACAAGTATCCAAGATTTTGAGAACTCGAGATGCGTGCACCCGGGTGCCCGACTTCGGAAACGTGCTGATTGTGCGGGTGGACAAGCCGGAGAGCGTCCTACGAGCATGTGTGATTTCTGCCCGGCCAATCTTCCATTAAATTACCTTTCCATGGTTCAAAGGTCCGAATTTCTGGAGGGACCCTCGGAGTTCCCGCGTGAGATGGAACTCGGAGTCGCCAGCAGATTCACTCCTATATTCTTCCGACAAATGAACCGCAAAAATCTTGTTTCGAACCAACAGCTGAATTTCGGGAGCGACCCAAAATTTAGCCGTTTTTCTCATCGAGCACAGACAAGCTCCGAAAACAGCACTCTCTTTAACTTTTTCTCTTTTTCATACTCCTACCGTCCATTTTTGATGGTATTTAAAAAAAATAATTACCATGAGTGATTAATTAACCTCCTATACGTGTCAGAGGATGCATCGCCATGGTTCTACTTTCGTTATCGAATACTTTTGCGTATCGTTTAAGGGAAAAAAATAATTCTTGAAGTGAATTGTTCTGACATCAATTTCCCTTCGAAATGGTATCAAAACGGCCCAAGCCACAGGGAGAACGCATAATATTGGCTACAAATTTTAAAAATATNTTACGCATAGCATATTTTATTAATAATTATCATTTTGGCAATTGACAAATAATTTGTTTATAACAAATGATAACATTTAATGTGCGAATAAATAATTTCACGGAAGACCTGCTGACGGTTTCTTTGATGTGCTTCTTATTTACCATCTGTATTTGCGACGGCGTATTAAGAACGTAGCGCATTTACTGTCTCGGTCATGTAGATGTCGGTCAATCGAGCTGTCGGTCAAACGAGGAGTCGGTCAACTGAGCTGTCGGACAAACGAGGAGTCGGTCAGTTGAGCTGTCGGTAAAACGAGGAGTCGGTCAAACGAGTTGTCGGTCAAACGAGGAGTCGGTCAACCGAGGTGTCGGTCGAGTGAGCGTCGGTCATGCGAGGATCGGTCAAGTGAGGGTCGGTCGAAGTAGACCCCTCTCTTTAACTCTCGGTCCGATTAATTTTTTCCTCCCGATTCATCGATCTTCCCAGCGGAAACTAAGGACGGATGAGCGCACAAAATCCCCTGCATCTTGGGACGGAATCCGTGACCGACACGCACCGAAAACTGCTCTCTTGCAGGATTTTCAAAACATGCCGCGGGCGCAGCTCATTCAAAACAAAGGAAATTACCGCTCGCTTGGCCGTCGGTAAAGGACAGACAAGCGGGTGGAGGAAAAGGAGTTCTGCGCGTAGCAGTCGCTATTATTTGAACCAAAACAAGGTATCCCCGAGGTAGGATGCTGCGGTGATGAGAGCATTCACGTCAACTCACTCTCCGCATCCCATTCTTTCTTCCTGTGTTTTCACCATCTAAAAGTTGAGCTCGGAAAAGCGGCGTCGTTTACTCTCCGTCCCCCCGAAGACGGCTTAAGAGAGCTCCACTATTTCCCTGTCTCTCGTTCTGACTTGGAAAAATGGGTATAAAAACCTAAGAGCGGCGAGTGCCATTTCCCAGCCCATGGAATGTTTGATATATTGCGCAGGAATCTCGCCTGAATGCTGTAAAACCTCTGCCAGGATTCAACATTGGATATTAAGTTGCTGATCTCTCCAAGGCTCCGATCATTTTGCTGATTATTAGACATCTTTTAGAAGTTCTTTCAAATCTTGTCTTAAAGATGCTCTCTGACTGGTTAAACTTGCAAACTTGAATTAAAGATCACAGTTCTGAAATGATTAGGCAGTGGATGATTAGTGAACAATAATCCGTTGATTGTTTTCGAAGAATAAATTTGGATGAGGGGACAAAAAGCGCGTGAACATAGGTGAGTGGGCTGTATTTGTTAATATATTGTTGTTATTTGTTACGTGGTTAAACGTGAATAATCGCCGAAAGAAGTGGAATTGAATACATACCGAAGAGCGCTTACACCCTCCTTATTGTACGGTAGGGTAAGGCGGGTAGGCCATGAGAAGCATGTAAGTGAAATGAATGCGGAAGAAAAAGTTTCGGGTAACAGTGGTTCTTATCATTTCCCTTTTGAGTACATTAGAAATACAGTGGCTTCTTAATTAAAGATATGTATCATTAAAATAAACTGAATGTTTAGCAATAATTTATTTCTTTACCAATTAATTTAAACTGTTATTTCAAGTTTGAATGTACACTGCTAAATGGAGGTTAGCTACCTCATTTCAGGAAGTGATATAATATGGATTTTAAGTCAGCCGAAGAGCTATGAAAAGCTCTGAAGTAGTGAAAAATATTGTGTTGGAAGGTGATGTGAATATAGAAATTATCTATATCGAGTCAAGTACTGAAATCTTAATTTTTTAGTAATATAATTGATTAATTAACAATTATTTTCCTTTAAAAATTAATAATGGTATATATTTAAATTCAATTAAGATTAAGAACGATAAATTATGCATTATCATAAGACAAGATCTTTTAGGTAATTTATTGAACTCTCTTATACCTGATAAGATTTAATTCGAACCTCATTATCAAGAGTAAAAATGGCAGTAAATTGTTGTCCAAAATGCGTAGGATAAATTAGTGCGAGAAATAATTCAACGCATAATACTTTCGTGAGTTCATTTAAAGCTGTTTCATATCCTCATGAATACCGCATGAACCATAAAATTCTCGAAAAGTTACCACCTACCTTCATTCGACCATCAAACAGATAACTCTGTAAGCGAAATGTCTATCGACCCTAACTCCTCCAGCGGATACGTAAATTCTACCCTTTCCTCGGGACATGGAGTAGCACTTTACTTTTTAAACGTTCAGCCACTCAAACGAAACTGTCCGGTATACGATGTTAGTGAAGTCTGTTCTACCTCATTTTTAACGACCTATCTTCGGGCGTACGGTAGGATTTCCTGTTATTTTTTCCTACTTCGAACTTCCTATCCGTGTCTCCACAACGTCTCGAAAGCGTCGGAGGAAATGAGCGAGTGAGATTTTACTTATGTTCCCAAGGAGAATTTCAAGATATTTACTTCGAATATTCAACGGAGAAACTTTATTAAACCAACATCCCTTTCTGTCTAGCAAACTAATGAAGACTAACGAGCATATTCACCACATTTTCTTGTGTAATGTACTAGATTCGAAAAGGATCGTTTCCTTTGCTCCCCAAGATTTCTACCGTCATTACTCGAAAGACTTCGAACGCAAAAATGTGAGCGGTTCGAGCCGATTTCAAACATTCAACGTTGTCTACTTTCCTTTCAAATAGATGTCTGAGGACATGTAATTCTCTTCATTTCTACGGAGACATGTTTGAAGCAGTTCTCACGATCCGAATTTCGGTGTAAACCAGACTTGAAAGAAGCCTCAGGAGTAATTTTTTCATGGGCTAATTCACCGAGAATAAGGAAATAGTTTTAAAATCTCGATGTTATCTTTAGAAAGAGCTCTTTCATGAAGACTTTTTTATTTTTCGAAATATAAGCATTGGAAATGAAAAAAGAGAACCGTTCACTCAGAAAGAGATTTTCTTAAAGACGTTCGAAAGAGAAAGGTTAAATTAAATTACAATTAACGAAAGCATTACTAGGAAGAGAAGAGAGTTTGGTTAATAAAACTAACAGAAAAAGCTTGGTTTACCAATAAAAAGATCGTGATGTGATAGATGAGAATGTATTAATAATAAAGACGTTCATTTGCATATCCTTTGCATGTATTGGTGTAAATAATATAAAAACGTACATTAAAAACTTAATTCGTAACTGTTCGAAGTTTGTTTCGAAAAGTTTTTGCTACGAAATCATGTTTTCCATCTTTTCGTCTTTTTGGTTCTTTTATCGAAATTAAGTTCGGATCTGAATGTCAAAATAGAGTAAGGAGAGTTTGCATGTCGAAAATTTCGTATTTAGTACGTAAATCGAGGTATGACAGTATATTAAATAGATGCTCGTCTAAACCCTCGTAAGAATGCTCATAATAGCATTGATGACGTGATCAGTCCATTAGCGATAAAGAAATTAAAGTGCAATTTAAAAAAAAGATCATTTATCGAAAAATACACATTTCAATTATGTAAAATCGGACCAACTCCAGGATAATTAATAAATTATCACTACGATGATGATGGCAATTAATTGTAAATAAAGTAAAAAATAACGCAAATTAATTTTTGAAACGGAATTGATAGATTCTTTAATGAGGAGCACAGAGATTTTCCATTTTAACAATATTTATATAAATATTATGTAAAATGAAAAGAGACTGAGGAAAGAACGGGTTCATCGGTTAGCCGAACTTTATCATTATTTTTTTTGTAGATTTAGTAAAGACAAACACAATAAGAAAAATTCTGCCAAATGTTGAGTATCTCTTGAGAAAATAGTGAAATTTGGTAAAAAAACATTCAGATATTAAATAACTGAAAGGAATTTCACTACTTAAGTTTTAAAATCTTTATACGTCGATAGTTTAAAGTAAAGTAGCGAGACAAAGTTACGCAGGTTTCTCTTTGGCAAAAATGAAGCAAAAAGGATTTTGATACTATAATATTCATCAATTTTGGGCGAATATATGCCATAACATTAGGGCTCTTTAATAGATTTTCTCAAAGCGAATTTCCAAGAAAAGCGAAGATGTTTCGGAAAGTTGAGGCCAGACTTATACCTCTAAACACAAAAAAGTATTATTAACTCTAGGGACACATCTAAAATATTTTCAATTTTTCGCAAACGAGTTTTACAAAGTAAAGTTTTATTTTATAAGGAACGAAATAAAAATTATTTATGACGCAATGTCTTTGGAGGTCGACAAATAATAATAATAGCGAAAGTGAAGTATAAGTTTTATTACTAACGAAGCGGAAGTATTTTGTATTTAGAGGAAATGTCGAGAGTAAAAACTAGAAAATGTTTGGTTACTGAAGAGGCACGGAAAGTTTGTTCCGCAGGAAAATAACATTACATTCTGTAAAAATTTTCCCACTCTCTCAAGTTTTCGGTGGAATCCTCTCTTTATTTTTTAGCTTCGGAATGCAATAAAAAAGTTTCTCATACCCCGAGGGAGGGAAGAAATTGGGGACACGAGTTTTTTAAAAGATATTTATAAGTTAAATAACTTAAGAAGTTAAGAATGACGAAGGGGATATTAATGGGATTTTATCTTCCTTGTTCATCATGTCTAAGTATGGTCTTCGGTTTTATTAGCGGCTTTTAAAAGTTATATTTTTGGGCTCAGTGGATTAATACTTAAATTATGGTTAAAATGCTATGCCGGCTTTTTGAGAAACCTACCTGATGGTAATTTATTTAAATGGATTAAAATCTTCCTCATTGAAAACATCATTTAGCTTCAAAAATGTAATTCATTATTTACATTTGAACCCTGCAAACCGCTAGAGCGCATGGCAGGGGGTGTAGAACACCGATATACCTATCTAACCTGCACTGCTGTTCGCTTCTCTAATACATCGCGGAAAGAATGACCAAAAATAACTAACCGTCCTGGCAACTATCTCCCTGTAACGCTTCTTCGTTTTGTCCCGAAGATCACGTTCGGTACTAACTGGGATGGCAATATCAACAACCTCCTCCCTGAGATCCGTAGTGAGAAATTTATTAAAAAGCTTCCTACGGTAATCTAGTCTTCTATCAATAAGCGAATTCCATCCGAGAGATTCTATCATAGCTGAAACACTGCTGTCAAATCTGAAGCCACCCTTATATATAGTATTACTAAAATACTAATCAGTTTGAAGTGTTTCCTACACCCGTGGCCCATAACACCGTAACTACGACATTCGTATTTCCATTAATTGTATTTTACGCATCTTTGAATAACTAATAAAATTTGTATGACCAACTGAAGCGTCAACTTCCGGGGAAGTGACCCCGCCTCGAAGTATCCTATGTCAACTTGGTCCCTGGCCAGGTTATCCACCAAGGCATCTTCAGTTGCTATTGTCGTATCCATAGAAATTACTCCAACTGTGATTAATCCTCTTACCAGCTATATTTTACGATGACTTTATGATACAAAAAATGCGGAAATGCCAAAAATCCGGCAAATTTTTGCTTATTATCAAGATACTTTCTTCATTCGTGTGGCTTGCAATCATTGTTTTTTGCATTAAATCCTATTTTAACTCATTAAATTTGCTTTTCAAATTTTTCTTGATAAATGAATACGAAATTTTGCTGAAACAATGCATGAAATTGACACTACAACAAATGCATAAAACGGTGTTTCAGGCCTGTATTTTTCCCACAATTAACTATTTGTAGGCCCATTCATATCCATTAGATCTATTAGGAATTTCCAGAATAGGTTTTTCATCAGTTTCGTGATTTGTTTTGAAAATATGCTTCACTTATAATCTTGCTTTTTAAGCCTCGTTCCCCTCCCTAAATATTTCTGTCGGTAACGATGTAGGGGATGAAAATCCAGCAAACCTACGGAATGGTGCGGCATAAAAGAAAATTTTAACTTTTCCGCAGGGACTTTAATTCGCATCGTAAGCGTACTTACATCTTCAGGCACTTCCGATACCGATATAACTAAGGAATGATCATTTTAGGAAAAAACAAGGTTGAATTCGGTATACACAGAAAAATAATCCTTTGATAAGACGTGTTAACTTGTTAGTCTGTAAAAAAACGTCCGTATATATTAGTCAGTGTCATGGTGATGGTTTCACGACGCGATATGGGGGGCGGTAGAAAAGGCATATGTGCGGGTAGTGGAAGAGTTAATAGTCTAATCTGTTGTGGCAAAATCAAACACAAATGAAATAGAATGCCGGTCGGGCTGTTTACTGCTACCTTGAAGTGACAATGGTCATCAAAGAATTCGATGTGAAACTACGGTAAATGTTAGTGAAATACTGGTCTTTTACTCTGGAGTAATAATTGGTGTATAAATGGTTAAGGTTTTGTTTGTAAGTCTCATCCATCACGTGGAGTGAAAAAATAGACTAAATGGAAAAAGACGTCCACTCTTAGTTTATTTATCGCTTAAACACCTTTTTAAAAAGTAAAATTCCATTTTTAGAAATGCAGGCAATAATAATAATAATAAAAACGACCTGAAAGTTAAGAGTGAAACCTACTGGTGGAAAATGTTTACTTTTCTCTCTGTGAAGGTATACTCGCGAGAATAATTTCGAATTATTGAAAGGGCAAATTAAATCAAATCGAAAGGCCTAACAAAACATTCCCAAACAAAAAGCTAAGAGGGAAGGGAAAAGGTAGTTGAAAACATTTCTTACAAGTTTTTCGTGAGTCCCGTCGTCTGTTTCCTCCGAGCCGCCGATGGCTTCGAGAGACAGCTATTGCTAACGAGTATGCGGCGAGGAAAGGGCGTGAGCGAGGGCCACTCCTCTGATCAACGGGTGGCCAAAGGGCACATCAACTCTTCTCCCAAAGTGCCCCCTTCTCCCACCGCAAATTTCCTGTTTCACCTTTCGCTCTGTCATTTCCTCCGACCCTTCCAATCGAAGGTCCCGCCCCCACTTTTAAAATTCTTTCTTCCGCACATCCTTCATCCGCGGAAAAATTCACCATCAATGCCCACTTCCTCATCCGCCCCTCATTCCTGACAAGTTTTTCCCAGAAAATTCTTCTTCATTCTTCATCTACGTTTATACCCTGCTTGCCACCTTTCGGAGGGCGAAAGGCGATATTTAGAATTCTGAGAACTGCTAAATTCACTTCGAGAACCACTTAATTTTTGTAGCTTTTCTAAAAATTTTTTCAGAGCTGAATGAGAATCAGGTATAATTAGGAATTTGAGGTGATAAAATAAGAAAATTCTTTACGAGTGTTTTGTCTATATTTTGAGTATTTACTTTTACGTATGTATAACATTCCAAGCGCCTTCCAAAATGTGGCAGATCCGTATAGTACATATCCCTAGTGGTTAATGTCGCGAATCATTAACGGTAAAGAAATGTTCTTGAAACGACTTGTCTTCGCATCTACTAACCTCTCTTGAGGCAGCAGTTCGCGTTATTTAGAAGCGTATATACATTATATCTACTGTCTTCCGAGAACTTTTAACTCTTTTAAATCTATTGAGCAAACCTATCCAAAGGTCTTCCCTAAGGTTATCCAACGACAACGATGTGAAGTATCTTCATTACTCTTACCGAGGCAATGCCTCATATAACGCATTGCCTTTAGCTGCAAATTTTTAGTTTACTAAGACAACGCTTATCTAAAGGGTCATATTCGATGTACATGAATAATTCGATTCGATTCTTCGATCGACCCTTACTTAGATACTTTCAGAGTCGAAATGGTCGAATTTGCAAATAATTGTACTTACAAAACCTCAAAAAAAATGTATGCCAGAACGCAGAATCTTGAATGAGAGACAGAAAAACAATCGTAATCGCAATTTTCTTCAATCAATAAGATGGGACGTCTATAATAATATCATCCTTGGATATCCAGCATTTCTGTTACTCAACATAGAAGTTTTTAAACAATCAATTTGACTACCGCCCGTACATCTCTGCAATAAACATGTGTTGTGCCTTCTGTATCTGAATTAATCGAACTATTACTTGCTGTCATATTTCATGAACAGTTATTTACAGTAGGTATCAGATACCCCGTGAGGCTACCCTGTATTTGCGTGAAACTTCAATTCCTTTAAAAGGCAGAGTAGCAACTACGATTTTATTACTCTTGGACTTCTTATAAAGAAATAATGGCAACCACATATGACAGAAAAAATAGTACAATGGAGCAAATCAGTCATCAAACGTAGTAATCTTGGAAAATGTTTTAAAGTGTTGTTTAAAGGGTTAGAAGAAACAAAGAAGTCCCAGTCTCGTCCTTCAGTAAAGACAGATTATTTGGTGTAAACAGATATTAGAATAATATCGATAGAAACAAATATAGGATGAATTCATCATCAAATTTCCATTCCTCCAAATTATCCGATTATGGATTACTAGGAACACTACGACTAGGATTAATACGCCTAATTCTGTTACAACAGTATACTTAATTGAGGACTAGTCCTTGATCGCAGACCGCTCTATGTGGAAGCATTTTCAGTAATCAAGCACATTTTATCCTTTCCATTGGATGATTCTTCGATTAATTTAGATATAATCGTTTTGGATTTGGAATTAATAATCAAGAGTATCTGTAAGCTACCTGAACAACTTACTTACTGCTCTCACATAGTGTTGGAAACCTTTAATATACTCAGGTTCTCAAATTTCAATTTGCAAATCTTCAAATTTCTCCACCATCAGCGAAAGCAATTTTGCAGTAGTGATGTCATAGAAGAGCTACGTCATGCGATGTCAAATCACATGCAGTATACACAATTGACTTTAGAAGTTTTCAGTTCAGTATACAATGGAGACGTTATATTTTTAAAATGAAGATTGCCATGGATAGAGTGTTAAAACGTATGGGATCCCTCCCCTACTCACCGGTACGGTCTTAATAAACCGAGGATACCTCTGCTTTTTTATGGTTTCTTTTGCTTATCTTGTCTCCTCTTCTTCGTTATCCTCTCCTTCATTTCCCTCCTTCACAATCCATTTACTCTTTTTAAGGACATTTTTATTTGACAGCGAAAAACTCTCTCCTCTTCGAGATAAATAAAAATAAAAAAATCCTCTACGGGGTGGTCCTTTTTGACAGTCCTCTTTATCAGTCACTCTCTTCTGGTCAAATCCTCGGTGAGGTTAACACGTTTGCTTTGCATATCACTTAAAATTCCGCTCTCGAAAGCGAATCTATCTTTAAGGTCACCGAGATGAAAGGGTACCTCTTTGTAATAAATGGTTCATTTCGAGAGCCGAACCGCGGTTTTTGCCTTAGTTTTTTCCCATTCCTTTCGCTCGAACGCCCTAACCGATCGCCAACCTCTAAAAGTGCGTAATCTTCCCTTGTCGGAGCACCTTTCATTCTTTTTTCCAGAGTTGGCCCCCCATTAGGATAATTATTTTCGGTTTGCACGTGTTAATCTTTTGTTTCCCCATATATAAAGTTAGATTGATGGAGTCGCTTATGAGGCCGGTGCAAACGTGTAGCCGGTCGTGGCGAATGAAAACGTTCGCGTGGTGCGAAGGGACTGATGAATTTTTCCTGTTCGTTTGATGGAAGAGCGGCGTCGTGTGAAAAATGAACGGTCATTAGTTAATGCTGCTTTTATGAGAACTCAATATGGAGGTGGGGAACAAAGATAAGTAATGAAACGTAAACAAATGTTCTTTGGGAGCGAGATGAATCGATAATAGTGTTTTAACTCATCCGGCGCAAGTACCGAATATGCTACGGCTCAAGGTATATTATGTCCACACCTGATGTCGGTGTGAACAGCATTTCGTAATGCTTCTGTTTGTGGGATCCAAGAATGCAACTTCTTACTTAATTTTACTCCTAACCTACACATACATTTATATTTTTATGTTTAAAAAAAATATAATTAACGTAAATTGTCACAGGTAAACGCCACTTTGTAAGTAGAAAAATCATAAATGTATCTCTAATAAATGTTATGTAATTGGAGATTAATAATCGCTGAATTAATTAGTTTGCGTTAAAGAGACGGAGGGGCGCATTATAGATGAGAATCCACATGCCGTTCGCCAGCCGCTTTTAACCACATCCGATAAGTAGAAGGCTTCAGCTTTCTTACCCGAAAACACCTAGTTTTGATTAATAATGTTATGTATACTTTATTATACCGTTACAAATCCAATGAAAGAATAAACTAACCCTTGATAAAATAATCCTATAAACGAGAGCGCATTATAAAGGAAAATCATCAAACTAGTAATAAATTAATAATGTAAGTAAGGGAATATGTCTTTCCAAATGCTTCTAAATTCCTCAATTCTTGGCCGAATGTATTTGCAGTTACTTAATTTCATTTGATGTCTGATTGCAGTTTAAAATAATCTTTATTTAAAACATATTTTATTCGTACTGATATTGAATTCATAACTGCATACAAAGGATCAATTTACATGGAGACGGAACGCGGGCGAGTAACGGACGATGAAAATCTTCATGAAGGGAGAAAAAGCTTCATTTACATTCCGAATCATCAGTACGTTTGAATATTTATATATTCTCCATAACAAAATACATATTTTTATCGAGGAAATAGTAAAGAAAATTATCCGAATGATATAATTTATCTGAAAAAGTTGGTATGGCTTTCCCAATGACTCGAATGGGATGGTTTCTTCATATTCGAATTCTCATGTATCCTTACACCATTCCCAAACCGCTGCCACCCACGGTCGCTGACAGCCTCTCCTTGCCGCAGCCTCTTTTTCATCGCCTATTCTGCGTCGAAAGAATGGGTACTTTTTAACGCACGGATTCCGGACTCCATTTGTTATGCATACATTTCCTGCCCGCTGTCTCTCTCAACACTCTTGCCCCATCCGTATGCATCGCGGATCTTTACTTTCGTCATGATTTTTGCTAAAAATAAAGATTTAAGCGTATCCCTACGGAGTGAATTAACTGGGTAAGGCCTAGAGACTAGAAATATAAGAAAAAATTGAGACGTTGATATAATAGAAGGAAGCACTGAGAACATTGGGAACGTAAATTTTCTCATCTTAACTTATTACTTAAGCTTTCTCTCTTTAATTAAAATATCAGATTAATTTTGAGTTTACATTATTATGTATAGTGAAAGCTGAATGTATTATCCGTACTCCAAATTGGGCATTACCGATTGATTGAACTTTGCCAATCTAATAATTCTATTGACTTTTTCTTGCTTCATGATTGTTAATACCCCTCAACCCTTCCACGTAAAAGCTTTCCTGATAACAAAGTGATTCTCCAAGATAGAGAATTAAGCCTAGAACGGTAATTGCATTAGGAAAATGCAGGAAAGTAATACTCATTCTTACCGCTCCGCGTACGATTACCATGAATGCATGTGTGAATTGTGGAGTGAATCTCCTGTGTTATTAAATGTGATAACTGAAAATAATTTAATCTGCTTTCGATTGATATGGTCTGTCATTTTCGGTAGGATTAGGTTTATTTCATATACAAAGCTAGCGAAACTTTTTCTCTGGAATCCAACTATCGTCAAAATATTTTGGTTGGATTTCTTCCAGTTCTGAACTGCTTTTTTTGGGCCATATAATATATCAATGATAATGCACTATGATATGAATATATGGAGGGCAAAAAACTGAGAAATAGATACAGAAAGAGTTCTACCAGCACAGTGCAGAAAAGAAATTCGGAAGAATGAACTTAAATGGACAGGAAATTGGGAAGATGAATAGCAAGGGCAGTAAGAAATGGGAGAAATAATTCTGTGGAAGGAGCCTTACACGAAAAGGGGATAAGAAAATATGGAGCGAAAGAACGAAAACGGATAGCCTGCGAAATAAATGAATTGGCGGTGGAGGGAGACGAGGAAGGAAAGCGAACAAGCGTTAAATATTTTCTGAAATTATTCTCGCACAAAGGAAATGCTAATGCGAGAGCGTTCCCACATAAACACCATTAAAATGAAAGGAGGGAGAGGATGACGGATGGAGGAATAGAAGGCCGAAGCTTGAAATGAAAAAAGGGAGAAATGCAGAAAAATGGGGCGAACAGGAGAGAGGGAAAGAATGCTCGGATTCTTCTCTTACCCCCGCTTCGCGGAAATTCATCTAAAGGAGGGAAGGAAATAATGGGAGTGGAGCTAAAGAATAAATGATTTTTAGGAATTAGAAGAATAAAGGGGGAGGTCGGGTGCGTGTGGTGAGATGGTTTCGCTAAAAGGCTTACTCCTCCTTTTGTTTGCGCCGGTGACAGGAAAGATTAAGGAAATTCTCACGCATTTAATGCTTTTCCCTCTAAAATATGTTTTAAATTATAAGTTCCGGAGATAAACGAGCGAAACTGAATAACAGATGACAAAGGAAACCAGCTCTGTTCTGACTCTCCTTATTTCGAGATTGGCTGGTTAGGAAGCGGTTGTTTATTCAAGACATAATTACGGTCAAACCACAAGGGTAATTCATTGTTTCAAGAAGCATCTCTATATAAAGGTGCTAATACAATCATTCATAGATAATTCGAAACTACGATTTAATGATTCAGAATAACATAATTATGCGCTATTGATTCACTTACTGGTTGAGCTGTGGAAACTGTTTCTGTTATGACTTCATTTCCCAACTTACATATGTTACAAAACATCAGTAAACATTGATGATGCATATTCCGTACGCTGACGTAGTAAATAGTCAGCATACGAAAAAGTAAATTGTTTACAGTTCGAATTACTTTCGAGCAACATTATCATCGTAATGCGCGTAACTTAAATTGTATGATTTGTATAAAATCTATTTCTCGGATTTAAATTTGAATATCTACTAAAAAAACGAATTGCAACATAAATAACTTCGATTAAATCCACTGCACAAATTTCCCCTTCTCGTCCTTAGCTATCCGTTATTCTTTACTCTAAATATTTGCCGATATTTAATTTCTATCATAATCTTCCCTAGATAAGTTGTGTGTATCACTTAGGAAACAACAAATAATGTTGTTGTAATGATAGCAAACGTTGGCTAAGGTTCTGTTGCTGCCCCTAAGATGCCGCCTTCCGGGCGCGATGCACCCCTTGCACCCATAGGACGGCGCGGCTCTGCCTGACGGTATCGATTCATTGATATTAATGGATCTCTTGTCTCTTGAATTAAAAACCCTATTTCCTCTTTAGTGACTGCTAGTTTTATGAAAATAGAAGGGAAAATATTCCATAAAGTTCTTTTTAAGACAGAATTAAAAAAAATAAATGTAATAAAATATGGAGTTATTCTATTCAAGGTGCGTTCTAGGTCTAAGATCTCCTATTATATTTCTGAAGAAGTACTTGCGAGAGAAAGTTGAAACTTCTGTTACTTCTCGATATAATCTCCGTGAAGACATACATCTTTTACAACGTCACCACCATGTTTTCTTGGATGCTGAGAACAATTCCTTATGGGTGTTTTGCTCAAAAATAGCTGGCGTTCGAGGTGGGTTCAAGTTCTAAGGTCTCCAATTTTTATTAGCATTGAGAAAAAGTTGTAAGATGCAGTTGCTTTTAAAACTTCCGCCTGAAGTTGTAAGCTAGAAATATATTTCTGAATTCGTAATATAGATGGCGTTACCACACAAAAAAAAATTTGGAGATCTTAGAACTTGAACGCACTTCGATTTCCCAGCGTTTTTCCTGTGGGTAAAACACTCCCTTACAAAAGTATTCTCAGCAGCCATGGAATCATGACGACGTAGAGACTAATGCCTGTCTTCACGGAGACTACGTAGAGAAGTAACTGAAGTTTTAACTATATACACGTAGGGCAAGTACATACTTTTTGAGAAAATATTTAGAGACCCTAAAAAGTAAGGAACAAACAAATGTAAGAAAGACTGAGAGGCCACTAGAAGGTAACAGTCGGCAGACTAAAATCACACTAGCAGGAGACCCTAAAACTAAATTCCATACCGTATGTCAGGGTAATGGGTTCCGCGTTTTCTTCACGGAAATGACAATTCTTGTTGGATAAGTTCCTATGTAAAGTATTATTCCCAGTACGATCTCAATCATACACATACTTAGGCGTTACTCAAGGGTAAATGGAGAACTTATACATTACTCATTCACTTACAGTTTGCAAAAGACTTCTTTTGCATTATGTCCTCGTTGAAATTATTGGGTTGGATTGTTCCAATCAATCAGCATGAAGAAAGATCGTGTAATAGTACGTTTATGTTGTAAACAACTCTGTTCTATGCTGAATTAAAGTTAATTCTCGAATAAAAGAATGGTTAAGGTTTTGTATTTTACATTTTAATGCTTGAAACGCAAGTGGTTAGAGAATTAAATAAGAGAGAAATTCTAGTTTAAAAATGTAAATTTTTTACCGGTAAAACTGAAAATGCTTGAAAAATGGCAGCAAAAATGGCTTTCCTTTTTCAACTTAATTGCATTTACTCAAGGATTCAAATTATATTTATATAGCAAATAATTCCAGGAGATGGGAGGGGAAATGAGCACCGTGGCACAAAGTCGACGCCGAAGGAGCTGATTCCGTTCAAAGTGAAGCTAATTCAATTTCTTCTTACATCAACCGGCTAATACTCCCGGATACGAAGAAAACGGCCCTTTCCTAATATGGTACCTGGTAGAGTGATATAACTTTTCTTTTTAGAGGCGAAATGAAAGAGAATTTTGAATCGTGAAAGGAAATTAGCTGCTAATAAAATAAACGTAAATCACGGAAGAAGCCAAGTTACGAAAAATTGAATTTACTTTCGGTTGCCATTTTGATTTAAAGAGATATTTAGGTACCCCAGAGATTATTCCGTTGCCATTTATTTGTGATATCTCGTAATTGCCCGCAATGGCAATTAGGAAGATGTAAATGTAAGAGTAATTGAGCCTTAGAAATTGTTACTTCCACCTGTCACAAACATTTATATGTAGCAAGGAAAATGATCAGGTCATGGGTTTTTTCAAGAAGGAAAAAATTATTTTCCTTGAATATACATAGCGCATGTAAATATCCTTCTTTCCCTTCCAAGTAAACTCTTTCCTTCTTGAAAAAACCCATCCTTTTACCCTTTCCCTTCCCCCCCCCTTTTCTGGTTTCCTATATATTTGAAAATGTGGAAACATTTTTTGCCTTATGATGCTAGGACACTAGCGAAACATGTTGCCATGAATAAAATTGCTGTGGAAGTGTACGAAACGGTCTTTATTTCATTGTATGTTGTAGATTAGTGAAAGTAATTTTTCTTTGTTGTTAAACTGTTTTAATCAACAAATCCTCGTGATATATTTACTATGGTATATTTTATTATTTAAGTATATAAAATATTTTTATTTAAACAGATAAATTTAAACTTGAAGGTCTCCAACGACGCATTCGATTTAATTGCTATGCATCTCCATTTGTTATTTTTCTATATAATGTAATTATAGCTACAAGTATGTGTTATATTCATAATTTTTGAATAAAAAGTTTCACACATTCCAACATAAATGTTATGGACAACTAAGGAAAATGATAGTAATCTCTCCTAAAAGCATATTCAAGTATAATATAAACACCAAGAATGTTTTAAATAACTTCGGTACCTATCTCCCAATTAATTTTGGGTCCTTACTGTAGATTTGATGCAAATCGACATATGTATGGAATCTTCAACGCTGTATCCTTCCATCTTTGCATGANCATTTACATTTGAACCCTGCAAACCGCTAGAGCGCATGGCAGGGGGTGTAGAACACCGATATACCTATCTAACCTGCACTGCTGTTCGCTTCTCTAATACATCGCGGAAAGAATGACCAAAAATAATTAACCGTCCTGGCAACTATCTCCCTGTAACGCTTCTTCGTTTTGTCCCGAAGATCACGTTCGGTACTAACTGGGATGGCAATATCAACAACCTCCTCCCTGAGATCCGTAGTGAGAAATTTATTAAAAAGCTTCCTACGGTAATCTAGTCTTCTATCAATAAGCGAATTCCATCCGAGAGATTCTATCATAGCTGAAACACTGCTGTCAAATCTGAAGCCACCCTTATATATAGTATTACTAAAATACTAATCAGTTTGAAGTGTTTCCTACACCCGTGGCCCATAACACCGTAACTACGACATTCGTATTTCCATTAATTGTATTTTACGCATCTTTGAATAACTAATAAAATTTGTATGACCAACTGAAGCGTCAACTTCCGGGGAAGTGACCCCGCCTCGAAGTATCCTATGTCAACTCGGTCCCTGGCCAGGTTATCCACCAAGGCATCTTCAGTTGCTATTGTCGTATCCATAGAAATTACTCCAACTGTGATTACTCCTCTTACCAGCTATATTTTACGATGACTTTATGATACAAAAAATGCGGAAATGCCAAAAATCCGGCAAATTTTTGCTTATTATCAAGATACTTTCTTCATTCGTGTGGCTTGCAATCATTGTTTTTTGCATTAAATCCTATTTTAACTCATTAAATTTGCTTTTCAAATTTTTCTTGATAAATGAATACGAAATTTTGCTGAAACAATGCATGAAATTGACACTACAACAAATGCATAAAACGGTGTTTCAGGCCTGTATTTTTCCCACAATTAACTATTTGTAGGCCCATTCATATCCATTAGATCTATTAGGAATTTCCAGAATAGGTTTTTCATCAGTTTCGTGATTTGTTTTGAAAATATGCTTCACTTATAATCTTGCTTTTTAAGCCTCGTTCCCCTCCCTAAATATTTCTGTCGGTAACGATGTAGGGGATGAAAATCCAGCAAACCTACGGAATGGTGCGGCATAAAAGAAAATTTTAACTTTTCCGCAGGGACTTTAATTCGCATCGTAAGCGTACTTACATCTTCAGGCACTTCCGATACCGATATAACTAAGGAATGATCATTTTAGGAAAAAACAAGGTTGAATTCGGTATACACAGAAAAATAATCCTTTGATAAGACGTGTTAACTTGTTAGTCTGTAAAAAAACGTCCGTATATATTAGTCAGTGTCATGGTGATGGTTTCACGACGCGATATGGGGGGCGGTAGAAAAGGCATATGTGCGGGTAGTGGAAGAGTTAATAGTCTAATCTGTTGTGGCAAAATCAAACACAAATGAAATAGAATGCCGGTCGGGCTGTTTACTGCTACCTTGAAGTGACAATGGTCATCAAAGAATTCGATGTGAAACTACGGTAAATGTTAGTGAAATACTGGTCTTTTACTCTGGAGTAATAATTGGTGTATAAATGGTTAAGGTTTTGTTTGTAAGTCTCATCCATCACGTGGAGTGAAAAAATAGACTAAATGGAAAAAGACGTCCACTCTTAGTTTATTTATCGCTTAAACACCTTTTTAAAAAGTAAAATTCCATTTTTAGAAATGCAGGCAATAATAATAATAATAAAAACGACCTGAAAGTTAAGAGTGAAACCTACTGGTGGAAAATGTTTACTTTTCTCTCTGTGAAGGTATACTCGCGAGAATAATTTCGAATTATTGAAAGGGCAAATTAAATCAAATCGAAAGGCCTAACAAAACATTCCCAAACAAAAAGCTAAGAGGGAAGGGAAAAGGTAGTTGAAAACATTTCTTACAAGTTTTTCGTGAGTCCCGTCGTCTGTTTCCTCCGAGCCGCCGATGGCTTCGAGAGACAGCTATTGCTAACGAGTATGCGGCGAGGAAAGGGCGTGAGCGAGGGCCACTCCTCTGATCAACGGGTGGCCAAAGGGCACATCAACTCTTCTCCCAAAGTGCCCCCTTCTCCCACCGCAAATTTCCTGTTTCACCTTTCGCTCTGTCATTTCCTCCGACCCTTCCAATCGAAGGTCCCGCCCCCACTTTTAAAATTCTTTCTTCCGCACATCCTTCATCCGCGGAAAAATTCACCATCAATGCCCACTTCCTCATCCGCCCCTCATTCCTGACAAGTTTTTCCCAGAAAATTCTTCTTCATTCTTCATCTACGTTTATACCCTGCTTGCCACCTTTCGGAGGGCGAAAGGCGATATTTAGAATTCTGAGAACTGCTAAATTCACTTCGAGAACCACTTAATTTTTGTAGCTTTTCTAAAAATGTTTTCAGAGCTGAATGAGAATCAGGTATAATTAGGAATTTGAGGTGATAAAATAAGAAAATTCTTTACGAGTGTTTTGTCTATATTTTGAGTATTTACTTCTACGTATGTATAACATTCCAAGCGCCTTCCAAAATGTGGCAGATCCGTATAGTCCATATCCCTAGTGGTTAATGTCGCGAATCATTAACGGTAAAGAAATGTTCTTGAAACAACTTGTCTTCGCATCTGAAAAGAGACTGAGGAAAGAACGGGTTCATCGGTTAGCCGAACTTTATCATTATTTTTTTTGTAGATTTAGTAAAGACAAACACAATAAGAAAAATTCTGCCAAATGTTGAGTATCTCTTGAGAAAATAGTGAAATTTGGTAAAAAAACATTCAGATATTAAATAACTGAAAGGAATTTCACTACTTAAGTTTTAAAATCTTTATACGTCGATAGTTTAAAGTAAAGTAGCGAGACAAAGTTACGCAGGTTTCTCTTTGGCAAAAATGAAGCAAAAAGGATTTTGATACTATAATATTCATCAATTTTGGGCGAATATATGCCATAACATTAGGGCTCTTTAATAGATTTTCTCAAAGCGAATTTCCAAGAAAAGCGAAGATGTTTCGGAAAGTTGAGGCCAGACTTATACCTCTAAACACAAAAAAGTATTATTAACTCTAGGGACACATCTAAAATATTTTCAATTTTTCGCAAACGAGTTTTACAAAGTAAAGTTTTATTTTATAAGGAACGAAATAAAAATTATTTATGACGCAATGTCTTTGGAGGTCGACAAATAATAATAATAGCGAAAGTGAAGTATAAGTTTTATTACTAACGAAGCGGAAGTATTTTGTATTTAGAGGAAATGTCGAGAGTAAAAACTAGAAAATGTTTGGTTACTGAAGAGGCACGGAAAGTTTGTTCCGCAGGAAAATAACATTACATTCTGTAAAAATTTTCCCACTCTCTCAAGTTTTCGGTGGAATCCTCTCTTTATTTTTTAGCTTCGGAATGCAATAAAAAAGTTTCTCATACCCCGAGGGAGGGAAGAAATTGGGGACACGAGTTTTTTAAAAGATATTTATAAGTTAAATAACTTAAGAAGTTAAGAATGACGAAGGGGATATTAATGGGATTTTATCTTCCTTGTTCATCATGTCTAAGTATGGTCTTCGGTTTTATTAGCGGCTTTTAAAAGTTATATTTTTGGGCTCAGTGGATTAATACTTAAATTATGGTTAAAATGCTATGCCGGCTTTTTGAGAAACCTACCTGATGGTAATTTATTTAAATGGATTAAAATCTTCCTCATTGAAAACATCATTTAGCTTCAAAAATGTAATTCATTATTTACATTTGAACCCTGCAAACCGCTAGAGCGCATGGCAGGGGGTGTAGAACACCGATATACCTATCTAACCTGCACTGCTGTTCGCTTCTCTAATACATCGCGGAAAGAATGACCAAAAATAACTAACCGTCCTGGCAACTATCTCCCTGTAACGCTTCTTCGTTTTGTCCCGAAGATCACGTTCGGTACTAACTGGGATGGCAATATCAACAACCTCCTCCCTGAGATCCGTAGT